>JAQGCQ010000377.1:0-15111 GCA_034699945.1 Chamobates pusillus
TTTTAATGTAAACCATTAAACCATCTTGATTGCTTTTATTATTAAGGAATTAATGATAAGCACAAAATTTCATAATTCACTGAATCATTGAACTAGTATTCAAAACAGCCCACAATTAGTCCCAAAAATAGTGGGAAAAGTGAAAGCATTCGACAAATTCGATAATTGTTTGTGTCGTCAAACAAAGTCAGACATACTTTCTATGGATGTCTATAATTAACCTCAAATTCTAAACAAATATTTATTTTGTTGTTTTGTTTTGACAAAAGAGTTAAATTGAGTTAATGTTAAGTTTATTTTGGAAAATATGAATATTCAGGAATTTGACACATTTAATAAAAACTTGATTCTTATTAATTTATGTTAACAAAGGAGTAGCCAAGTACATTTAAATTTTAAATATATGCCTAAACCATGTGATTATTTAATTTATTGAATTCTATGAAAATAACAGTCAATATATTTTTAGATCACAAGAAGTTCTATTAATAAGACTTATAACTGTTGATTGACAGTTAATGTCATTCATTCACATATTGTACAAGATTATTTTTTTGAATCTATTTGCCAATCTATTTTTGAATTGTTTTACGATTCAAACAATTTTTTTCATCGAAATAACAAAAGAAAACTTAAAAGGAATAACTGAATGACTCTCAGAATCGCTTTTAGTCTTCAAATGATTAAATTTTAATTTATTATCAATTGTTTGGTGAATATCATTGATTGTATGATAAATGTTTGAAGAACTCAACAATTTTTAGTCATTTATTACATATCAATCAAAAATCAAATTAGCATATTGACATGGGTGTAATCCAGGATAATTATCATAACTTTTTTTTACTTATTATTAACACATTTGTGAAGAAAACGGAAATTTTCTGAAACTTAGAATTTTTTGTTTATTTTCTATAAGAATTTCAACGAAATTTTGTTAACAAATAATTAGTAAATAAATGAAATCAGAATCAGAACTGATTCAGAAGTGATTCCAAAATTTATTGTGAAATAAAATCGAATAATTAAATGATTTCTAAATAATCTTAAACTTGAATTTTTCCTGAAGTTTTCACTTTTCAGTGGGTCTCAGATTGAAGTCAAATCAGTTAAGGAGTTCTCAAATAGAGATAGCTTTTAGTGTAAACCGATTTGAGATAAGGAATCAGAGCATTGGATGAGTTTAGGGACGGACAGCAAAGGGTTCATCACTAAATTCAGGGGTATTTTGAAATTATCATGCAAGTTTGAAGAAACCAAGTCTCTTTACTGAAATTTTGATCAATTAAATGAAATAGCTGAGTTTTTGTTGAAAAAATACAATTTTATTAAGTAATTTTGCTTGTTCATTATTAAGCTTATGACTCCCCCTAATCTGTGTGGTTATGTTTATCCCTGGAAGGGTTCAAACACTCTATCAATAAAATTCATTTATATTCAAGTAATTAGTTATTCATTTAAAAAACCAAATAATTTAAAATGTAATGTATTTCAGCGATAATACGTTTTGATACCAAAATCGTTGAAATCTGTGTTCAAATCGATTTAAGGCAATACTTACTAAGAAAGTGTTGCTTCAATTCGAGGGAATGTCACAAAAAGTTCATTTCTGTTTAGATCTGATTAACAAAAAAAAAGTGAAAACGAGTGGAGATCCAAAACTTTTGATATCAGAATTTGTATAAAAAGCTCCAAAAATGACGGATCAAATCACAGTCGCTTCAGTTCTTTCAGTGAATTCATCGCAAGGATTAATTTCAAATATCCAAAATGTACAAGGTATTATAGCCCAATGAGCCAATTCAACATTAAATATATTCTTTTTACTGAAAATTTTGTTTATTAGACAAACTTTTCTCAAATTTCTTCATTTACTAAAGTTTTGTATGAATTGGATTATTCTTCAGATTATCGCCATTCTGTCCGTCTTAGCCGTAGTGAATGCCCAATGGGGAGGTGGTCCTATCGCTGCCAGACTGGGGGCTGGATTAGAAGACAACAGTCCAAAACCATATTCATATGGTTACAGTGCTTCCGATGAGTTCGGCACCACTTGGACTCGAGAGGAATCCAGTGATGGTAATGGAAACGTAAGAGGATCTTACTCTTATAGAGAGGCCAATGGCATCGGCAGAACTGTCGAATATGTTGTCGATCCCGTCAATGGTTACCGTGCTAATGTGGTTACCAATGAGCCAGGTACCATCGACAGCGCACCCGCGGGGGCCACCTACAGAGTTGCCAACTAAATAACATTCACTATTTTTCAAAACTTCAAATTAGAGACAAATATTTTTTAATAATTCAAACGATTAATCAAATAATTTGTCTCTAATTCTATCAAAATTCACCGATTCATTGATCGATTTCAGATGAAAACCCTTTAAATTATTAGAACTTTTATTGTATTTCAATAAATAAATTATAAAAACCGATAAAAACTCGTCTAAACTTTGATTTCAATCCTTTATGTAATGATTCAAAAATAAATTGATTAAAAGTTCAATTGAGAAAACATTTCGTCTATTTTTATATTCATTCGCCTATTTTGGTTATAAAGTTGCTTGGATTGTATTCTTGGCAATTTCTACTGTTTTAGAGGGCAATATATTGTTTTTACTTTGATTTATAACTCTAATGTATGAGACTTAAGGATATCGTAAATCATAGAGTATTTAATTTATGTGAAGAAATTAGTTTATGATTAGAGCGGTTCCAACAAAAAAGTTTTATTAACGGATCACTTGATTTGAAGAAATATATCGATAGTAACCGATAAGTGACTCAATCACTCAATGCTTCAATTTATCCTCAAAGTTATCGTCAGACAAATTGTGAAAACAGTACAGACTTTGCAAATGTTTTGTAGAAATGTTATCATAGAATTGAATGAAATGTTAAGGAAATGCATTCAACAGTTCTTAATGTTTGAGCGGTTGTTGTGCGCAAAGCGTTGCTATTGTATTGTATTGTAATTGTATTACAATTTAAAAGATTGATATTTTGTGTGATCTCTGGTCTACTGTTGCGCACAAATACACAAACATTAAATGCAGGAAATTATTAATTAAATTAAACAAATGTTTGGACACCTTTTCCAATGATATTCAATACTTATTTGCACTGATTTTGCGTTCAAACTGTTTTGTGTTACCAACTGTTTGTGTCTTTTAATGTTGTGGTGCCGGCGATGGCTTCTCAGGCGAAGGAAGTCCACTACCGAACCGGTTATTTGGAAGTTCTCGTCAAAAACAATTGGTACAAAGTATTGGTCCAATTGGTCGACGATTGTCTTCAGATAACTCTCGACGAAAACTTCGAGACTTTAAACGCAAATGTTTTGAATAACAATAACAGTAATAATGGCCAACAAAATGGTATAAATGGCGAAACCTCTTCCAACGACTTCCTCACTCCCGATATGTCCGATGCTTTGGCCCATAAGAGACGTATTGTACGCATTCAGAAGACAGACACCTCTGGTCTGGGGATCAGCATTAAAGGGGGCCGAGAGAACAAAATGCCGATTCTTGTCTCTAAAATATTCAAAGGCATGTCTGCCGACCGAACGGGACAGTTGTTTGTCGGCGATGCCATACTCTCAGTCAATAATGAATGGGATCTGAGAGACGCCACACATGACGAGGCTGTCCGCGCCCTTAAAGAAGCCGGGGATGTGGTCACTCTCGAAGGTATGACCAAAAATGCAATCGATTTGTTCGACATTTAATTTTATTTATTTTCAGAGTTTTTATCCTTAAATTCATTTTTGACTTTATTTTCCTCTATTTTACAGATAATTAATTTCAATGTTTTTGTGTTTAATTTGAATAACGGTTTTGAACTAATTTTAAGCTCTGATACTCTCAATGTCTTTCGATTTGAATTGATTTATATTTCATACAAACAATACTTTTTATCATATTTTTTGAGGAAATGATTTATTAAAACAAATTCCTTTGAGTTTCAGTTTTTTTGCAAACTTTTCAAATGAGAGCAAAGGTTTGCACAAAAATAAACATTAATTGAAACTATAATTAACTAAAAGTCGGGAATTCTTATCAGAAGTGAAGCCAAACATATTAAACATAATTAATTATAATTTAATCAGTTTTGTAGTAAATATTGATTTGTCATCTCTTTTATTAGACTTTAATCGTCTAATATTTGTGTAAATAATGATTATTGAATTTAACTGACCTTCAAATCGAACCAAAATATTATTTTTTAGTCTCTATTTTACTGTCATTTTTGTCAAAACAGATGTCAATTCAATTCTTTCGTTCAAATTATTTATGATTTGCAATAATTTTTATTATTATTTCTAATGTTTTGCTTTTTATTCTTAATTTGATTATTTGATCGTCTCTTATGTATGACTTTCTGGCGAATCGGCTATTCTTGTGGTCAATGCATGCAATCAATCATTAAAACTGACACTAATTCTGATGCAAACAAATGACACAAAAATAATAAAAACTTTTTCATTCGTGAATCGCATGAAACGAATGTCAATCAAAAACAAAACACTTAATACTTGTCTTGAATATGAATTAAATCAGTTGTGCCGTCATTTTCTGTAATTACAGTCAAGTACTTGAAGGAAGTGATTCCGTATTTCCGAAAAGCGGCTCTAATGGCAGACATCGGTTGGAGTTTTAGTGGAGCGGAGTTTCTTCAGAACCCAAACAAAGTTAATTGCGATTCAATTAATTCGAGTCAACATAAAAGTGACACAAAAACAGTTCCCCTTTTGTTATGTCATTTGACTAAATGTGTGGACAATAAGTCAAATGATGGCAAATATGATGAGAATCACAATAATCTAATCGTTATTTATTCGCCAAACCGTCAGTCAAAGTGTGTCCTCCGCTGTACTGATTCTGCCCAATGTAACACTTGGTTCAGTGCCATTCACTCTGCCTGTTGTCATCTCATGTCTCAGGCGGTCGGAGAGACTAATCGTCTTCTCTCTGAATTTCTTGACGGCTCCCGACTCACACATATGGGGTGGCTCTTTGAAAAGGTTGATTTCATACCAGACTAAAACTCTTCGATAATTGAATATTTATTTGGCACAGAATCAAGAATTGAGCCCAAACTACAAATGGAGTCCTGTTTTCCTCGTAATCACTAATAGAGATCTTTTGTTTTATGATTTGGTACCATGGACAAGAGAGGCCTGGGCTGTGCCCGTCCACACATTTCCATTGATTCACATCCGCTTTATTACGAATTCAACAAATTTAGGGCTAACCATGTCTTCAAAGTCAACAAATTCTGGGGGACGGCTAATGATTCCGGGCGTAAGCGATACCATTAATTTCACGCTAAGAATCGGCACAACTCGTGGTATCGATTGTCGAACAATGCGCGCAGAAAGTCATCGGGATTTGGCCACTTGGGGCAGACATATTGTACAGGGCACACATAACGCCGCCATCGCTCTCAACCAAATCTGTTTCTGTAAGTCAAGGCATCTCTATTTTGGATCCGTTTATTCCAACCATTGACTTATAAAATGAGTTTTGACTTAAATTTATTTTTATCTTTAAAATAGCGTTTGTTTTATATATAATTAATTGAATGCAATGTTTGTCACGAATTAGAGTTCAATAAATCGTTTCGAACTATAATAACAATACATTAAAATTGATTAAAATATTGTTTTATTAATGGATAGCATGTATTCATCAAAACATGGAATGCGTTCTCACAGTTCATATCGATGAGGGCTTTACCTTAGAAGAGGCGAAGACTCCAAACATTTTGTGGAAAATGCCTTTTCAAATGCTTAAGAGTACTAACGATGACGGGAAACGACTCGTTTGGCTCTCCTTTCACGGAGAAGACGACAAAGTATTGACCTCTCATTCAATTAATTTTAAATAAATTTCAATTTTCTTTCTTTTTTTTGTTAAGGAATTGGATTTGATTCGTAATCCGAAGCCTTTTATATTTTCATTGCAAACGTTTTTATCGGCAAAACTGATGAATTCGGGACACAATCTCGACATTTGATCCAATGATCCATTGATTTAATTATTATATAATTGACGGCAATATTAGAGAACAAATTTTATTTTAATATTTAATGAATTCTTCTTTATTTTAACCACTTTTTAGGTTCAAAACAAATATTTATTTATTTTTATTTTCAAAGTTATTTTGTTTTCTTACAGTTTTTTAAAATTATTGGATTGATTTTAAGCTAATGTCAGCCCTACTCTAAAGTGGACCCTATCCTTATGTCACACAAGTTATGTGTCTTAAGAGCATAACTGCACTGATTTTAAATATTGTTTAGGTCTAGAAAAAGTAGCTTGGGCAAATTAGCGAATAATATGGCTCTAAATCTGTCACTTTTTAACTCGTTATTCAGATTGTTTCAAATTCTTTTCGTTTAAAAAATAATTGATTTGTTTATAAATTTTCGGTTTTTTTTTATTGATTTGAAAGTGTTTTGAATTCAATGTATTCTCAAACAAAACCTTTGCCTTAAATGTTATGACAAACAATGATTATAAACCGAATAATTGATTTTTGAACAAATTTTAGCACTCATTACACATTAATTTTGTATAAATCTTCAAATTTTTACATAAATTGTTATCATTTCTCATATTTTGATTAAATTTTGAATTACTTTCGAAATAAACTTAAATTCATTTTTAATCAAAACTCTTAAACATAATAATAGTGTCACTTATTTTTCAGTCAATTTTATGATAAAATCAATTAATTGAAACACATTTTAATTTTATTGAGTAATTGACAAAACTTGTAAAGATTGTTGTGCATAAATATAAGCAAGGGACTATTTTCGACAATTGATAGTCTAATATAAGAGATGGCGACACCATTTCCAGAATAACTTTTCAACAACTTTTTTGTTACAAAAAATTCCGGTAAAACTCACACTTGTTTTTCAACTAACCTTTCCTTCAGATACTTTTTCCTACTAACCTAGGATAATAATAATCGCAGCTCTCACTTAATTTGATGATAACATTTGACGAAAGCATTACATCATTGCTTTAAATAGTGATTTATATGACCAAGGCAATATTACTTTTATGAATAATTAAATTTTCTTAATAAACTATTTTTTGTAAAAAATAGTCGCCTATTGTTTGCCTAAAATATGCAAAAATAGTTTAGTATGCATTTAGAGGGTAGAGCGGCGGTCGTACCCCTAAATAATAGGCAGTAGTTATATAAAAGACCTTAAATATAAAGGTATGTCTCACTGTTAGGTCGTTTCCCCGCTATATCTTAAAAGGAAAGAATGCAAAAAAACTTTGAATAAACTAAGAGTAGAGCACAGGTCTCACAATAGCAACAAAAACGGCTCTTAAATTAGAGGCAAAACACAGGGAAAGTCTGACATACTTTTGTGTTATCGATAGGACTCTAAAAAAGTTCATTAATTTGCAGTTATTTTCAACTCTGAAGACAACTTTGAAAATACCGTTTTCTAACGGTTTGAGCAAATTATTAGTTAATCACAAGAGAACTGGTTTTCAGGTATCACTCAAACAGAACTCCAAAATCAGTGCAACGCTTATAAATGCACTGATTGTATGGCACAGAGTCCACAGTTAGCCCATTGTATGCACATTATATGCGATGTCATATTCACTTCAATTGACATACAATTGATTTTTCAGACTATTCTAGAAAATCGTGATTTTATGAGAAAATAAATAAGCAAGGTTCAATTGCAAGAAAAGTTGGTTTTACATTTATATTATATCTTTAATCAAAAGACATAAATCTGATGAAAATCTCTGTATTTCGCTATTATTTATCAAAAGAGTCAAACAATTGCGTTATTATAACATTTTTTTTATTTAATTGAAGACTTCCCTCTTTGGCCCCCATTTATTGTCTGAACCGAAACTAGTTTTTTCCTTATATTTCGTAATATTTGTCTTCAGGTGTGAAAAAAGTGCTCACTTATTGCACATGTGTTCTGGTTTACCACTAATTGAGACTTTATTGAAAATTGTTGGTCAGCGCCAGACCTGTCCACTGTTTGGTCCATTATTTTAGAGCTCCAAAAATATTATCGTCAATAATCCCGAGAGAATTGGTAGAAATATAGTGTTAATGACCCGGAAGTTTGGTTCGGGATATAGTGGATCCACCAAAAATCGTTTCATTTATAAGTCTAGGCTTTGGATTGGATTTTAAAATATTTTTTGATTCAAAAATACTTAAAATTGAACTCAAGTTTAATCCAATTATTTGCCAACAAATCAGTTAATAGTTTTACTGAAAGAATGGATTATTATTGTTATTAACTTATTATCATTGAATTGAATGCTTTTCTCATTAATTTGTCAAAAACTCAGTTATAATATAGTAGTGGACAACAAAACCAAAAAATATATTCAAAAGTTATTAAATGATCGATCGATCGATAAAATGCAGTTTTTATGCATTTTCACATTAATTAGTAGAGAATTTTAAGTTAATCTTGTTACTTTTATATTGACCGAAATTCAGTCCAAAACCAATAGAGTTTACAAAATAAAAAACTTTCGAATCGATTGACGAATATTTAATTTTATTGATCAGAAAAAAGATTCAAATAAATGATATGTTATTTGATATATAGTTGTAATTACTTTCAGTCAAAAAGAATTAGAAAATGATTTCAATCAAAGATAAAGTGAATGTTTTACATATAAAAAACATTTTAAAATCGTTAGTCTTTTATCAGAACTAAAGCCAAGAAAATTGTATTTTACGGACAAAATACAAAATATTTGAATTCAAAGTCATTCTGAGCTCATTCTGGTTATCACTTAATTAAATATCACAGAAAATACATTTCAATTAAAAAAATAATTGATTTTTGGATCAAAGTTTAGTCTGACTTTCAGATAGACTTCAAAATGTTTCGATGATTAGGAGATAAATGTAATGAAAATATGGATTTGAAATTTGAAATATAAGTGCTTTTACTTAAGGAATGATTTTTTTGAAAAAATATTTATAATTATGACTTAAATTAATAATTAATTTAATAAAAATTTATATAAAAGTATTTCAAATTTCTTTCAAATTCTACACAAAAACTATTTAAACAAAAAACTAAACAAAACTTTTGATTTTTCGCTCATATATTAAATTATAAATAATTAATGATTTGTTAAATATTTCCAGTCGTGAAGAATGGAAACGAACCCAATTGTGAGCTCAGAGGGGTTTTAGGCGACGGACAAATTGAATCGAAGTCATCGTCTAATTGTAAATGTAATCGACTTAATGTTGGCTCAGATACTGATCTCTGAATTTTGGGCAATGATTTTATCAATTGATCCAAAATAACCAAAATCTTAAGCAAAACAATCAATAAATTAATTAATGAAAAAAAAATATTCAAAAATGAAATTAAAAATGAGTGTAAAACGAATGAATACCTCAACGAATAGCGGTCTCTCCTCTCTATTAAAATGAATGCAATTTTCTATTAAACGGATGAAATCCTTTGGAGTATCGCTTTTGCATAGCATGAGGTTGGGTCGAACAAAACCGTGACCGACCATAAAGAGTAGCTGATCCTTATTATTGATGTTTTTGTATGGCAAGAGTCCGGACACCAATTCAAACAATACTATTCCAAATGAATAGCAATCGCTTTGAAATGAGTATGGATTCGGTTCTTCCATTCGAATCACTTCGGGTGCCATCCATAAGACCGAACCCGTTGGCTGTCGAGACTGATGTGAGCCCTGCCATCGGCTCTTGACTGTCGCCAAACCGAAGTCTCCGATTTTGACGGTAAGGTCTTCGTGAAGGAAAATATCTGACAAATAATAATAATTTGATTAAATTTTGATGTTTTTAGGGCTCAACTCATTTACTGTTAGATTTGAGGTCTCGGTGTATAATATTCTTTGCGTGTAAGTAATCCATTCCCTGAGCAGTTTGTCTGGAAATGTCCATCAAATGGTTTAATTCAAATTTAGTTTCCAGAATATGTAAGTGTTTGTAGAGCGACGACCCTTCGCACCATTGGGTCACTATTGTTAATTGGGGCTCAGATACACATCCCATAAATAGAAGAATATTGACGTGTCGTGTCCTCCGAAGAACTGCCACTTCATTCTTAAAGGCCTATTCAATGAATTGAACAAAATTATGAAAATCACTGTTTGTTTCCACAAATAATAATTTGGTCGCACCTGAAGTTGAGCTGCTTTAGGATTGGAAACATTGAGCTTTTTCAAAGCTACCGGTCCATGCCAATGTCCCCTATACACTGTACCGAAGGAACCAGATCCTATTCTACAACCTGTTAAAATTTCATTGAGTGGTATCTCCCAGTCCTCTATTGACTCTTTGACGGAAGACTTGGACTTTAGTTTTTTGGATGAGCCGATCAACGGGGCGAACACCGACCCGTTGTTAGGCATAGGATGTCGGGCACAGACCACTGCCATCGATAATCGACTTTTTATTTATGAAAACACTGAAAATCGATGCAAAAAAAGTTTAGAATTGAATCACAAGAAAAGTATTGAACTTTTGGTGCATTCGTTGCAATAGTTTTTGATATCAACACAAAAGTGTAAAATGTGGTGATCTGTAGAGTGAGTGCACACAGTCTTCAGCACTGCATTTACTCTATTATGAAATGTGTTCGAAACCAAAACTGATACAGAATTATGTCAAAATCTAGAGGGGGAACGACTTCACAACACAATATCAAAACAGTCGGCGCTCTGAACGAGTGAAGCGGACCTAAACTCCACCCCCAGAACGCAATCACACATACAGTGAGCGAACGTCAAACCAAACGACAGAATGCTTTACGAAATACTAAAACTTTAGAGTTAGAGTTTAGGCTATTTTCACCGACCGTTCGTAGGGCTGGACGTGTGCGGGGCTCGTGTCCCACACCTGCCACCAAACTTCTGGCACACGCTCTCTGCCTATTAAAGTGAGCATATGTTCAGGTTTTGGTCTCCTTTCATAACTTTGGGTTCCATTCCTTGTATTCTCCGTTCACTAAACACTCCGTTTTTGAGTGCAATTTATTATCAAAAACTACTGCACAAACACCTGGACTACTTTGACTACTTTACTATCTTACCTGAGCTCAGGGCTAAGGCTCTGTATTGGAAGCACCAAATATTTTGCATCTGATCATTGCAAAACTCAATACCATTAGCATACCATAGCTTACACCTGGCGGTCCCCAAACACGAGCTTTAATTGCACGCACTTAACGCTGCCCTCAAAATGATATCCCCGTCCGATGCAAAAAATTGTTTAATAAAAAAGAAACGTTACGTTTGATTAAATCGTTTGTTGGTCAGGTATTCCGTCAAAAATGTTTGCACCAAAAGATATTTTGCACAACCATTGCATTCAAAACTTTATGCAGATTTGCATTGATTTGCAAAAAAACTACTAAAAGAGAGCATTGATTTTTGGTGCGATCATTGTTGCAATACTGACCGACAAATCTCTGGGAACACAGACACAGCCACTCCACTCCGTCTGTATTGACCCACTTGTCGGCCGCCAATCACGTCATGTAATTAATGAACCGTCGATTTTGAAAATAATTTCCAAATTCAATAGCGATAAGCGATGAGCAGAAAAACAACTTTTTTCTACTTCTGTTTGGCTTAAAGTTTTGGTTCACATTTTTTCAATGATTTCAATGATTCTCTTTTTCATTGAACTACTTTTCGGATAACATTAGCATTGAATCAATGAAAATAACATTTGTTTTAATACTATGACTACACTTTGCATCCAAATACTAATTAATTGATTTTCAATGCATTTCAATCATTAAATTAAATCGTTTTTTGTAATGAAAATGAGTTTATTATTACGAAAGCGTTATATTAAATACTCTTAAGTTTTTTTAGAAGTATTTTTCGATTTTTTGATAGACAATGGATTTTAACATTTTTTTTTGAATATTTTATACTTTTGTCGATTTATTCGATGATTTGATGAAATAGTTTAATATTTTTTGGCCAAAAAGTCATCTCTGACAAGAACTGGGGCAGCCTTCAAGATGGGCTCAGCCTGAAGAAGGGCTGGGGCTTGATAGTTCTCTCCCTTTGCGACAACAGTGCGGACCTCCTCGATAACGGGTTTGACTTCTTGGACAATCTTACGGAATGGTTGGATAACTTCACGGAATTCCTGGACAACTGGTTTGTAGACTTCGTGCAACAGATGATGGGGCTCTTCCTCAGATCGGGTGGCCTCGTGTTGAGCGGGCTCTCCCTTGTGGTGGAGCTGTTCGATGAGGAGTGGGCTGGTGGCTGATCTGAAGATCATGTGCACGGGTTGCTGCACGGGCTCGACTTCAATGACTTGAGGAGCGGCGAGTTCTCGGGGAAGATTCAAAGGAATGAACTCAACGGAACGAGTGCTCTGAATGGCAGCGTTGACGGGGCCGTGTGCTACGGCGCGGAGAGCTGGCTGAGCATAACCAGTGCCAGTGGTCAATGCAAGGCCTTCACCGCCATAACCACCATAACTCTTGGCGCTAACGAAAGCGATTGCGAGCGACAGGACTACAAACTATTGAATAAAATCAAAAAGTTTTAGATTTTAAATAAAAAGTTTTTGCAAAGAATTGAACAGAATTTCAAATAATGAGTGAATACTTACTCTAAGCATTTTGGAGGAGCACTCAAAATATATTCAAATAATACAATTAATTGAAAACTTTGAATCTTCGACTCAAGTGATGCTTCTTCTCAAGTAATGATCGCTTTTATACTAAAGCCCGGGACAGGGAGTGGTTCTGTCCTACTATTGTCCGAAGACTTGTTAATTGAAGGGAAATTGAAATTATTTTAAGGAAGTGCTAAAACGAAAGTTGTTTTTTAGGGACAGTTTCACTTTTTAGGCGAATCCCCAGTGCTTTGATATTTAGACCCGACCTAAAAAGTAGACTATATTTTAAATTCTTATCAATAAATCCTCGAAAATAAATTTCTTAAACAAAAGATAATCGTTTGAAGTGTCTGAGTGTCTGATGGAAACAAGTTTTCCAGACGTGTCTTCTCCTGGATGTGGTGTTCAGGTCATGAGATAACGCCTGTTTTGATGGACTAAAGCCCTCGAAATCCATTATTAGAGACCCCTCTCAGGTTTGGGTCGAATTTTAATTAGAATTCCATCGCTTTTTCTAAAATCTCATTCAAAGTTTAAAATCTTTAAAAAATATTATTAATAGTCTATTAATTCTAAATTTTAGTTTAAGTGATATTTTTCACAACTTATAGACTATTTTAAACCATTTAAATCACATAATAAAATGTTTTTTATGTATTTTAATAAACAATTTGGTGAAATCACAAACAATTCTAGTTTACATTTGTGTGGCAATGGTCAGCATTTCTCACAATTAATATCATTCAAAAAGTTGTTCAAAACTATTGGTTTTTGAATCGAAACAAATAAATTGCAAACATTTTTAATGTGAAAACAATGACATCTAATATTTAAATTATCTTGTCAAAATAAAGATTCACTCAATCATAGTGTGAATCTTGGTCATATCTATTCTTTTAAGTTAAAATTAATGCCATTTTAATTAAGCGAAAGAGTTGTTTTGCTTCTTAATTACAGTAATTGTCAAATGTCTCGGAATTCAAAATTACAGCCAATTATTCAAAATCATATAAACTTAAGAGAAATGACTATTATTTGCGTTAAAAATGAAAAATGACTGCATTTTTCAGTTGAGTTCTCAAAGTTTGGGATTTATTGCACATCTCTTAAAATATTCCTTAAAAGTGTTTCCAAATTAATAATTAGGCGATTCTTTGCACAACTGCTTTAAAATGCAATAATTTCATTTAAATCAAATTAATTATCCTTGCTTCGTTAGCACTGATCATAAATATTTCACAGTTTGTGATACGCCATACAGTATGATATACTCAATACTATGGTATACTCGAGCTTTAATTGTCACTGATTTTCAACCCCTTCTGCTTCATGTGTGGTGCGGAACAGACAGACATTGGGAGATCACATAACCCCTAAGAGAGCCCACCGGAGCCACATATTCTGTGCTCTCTTATCAACAGATAGGACCTCAATATAACACAAGCTGTGAGTCATCGATAAAAAGAACTTCACTTTGAATTTGTAACAAAAGAATCGATTTTTTGTGTTTTAAATCCGAAGATTAGATTATTTTCAATAATGATTTTGTTCCTAATTTTTTGGCTTATTTTTAGAATTATTTAACAAAAATCAAAACAATTGAACACTTGATTAGTTAGTGTTATCCCAGATTTCAAAATTGTGGTTATAATGAACAGTGATAATTGATCAGGGCACTATTTTTTGTTTTGATGCTTACAATAGTTATTTTTGAATATTTACATTGCATTTAGAAATGAGGGAAACAGAAGTTCAGTCAATGGTTTTAGTCTTGTTTATTGAGGGACAGACGCCGTTAAAAGATCAGCTGTCTATTAAGTGCACTGTAGTGCCAAACTTGGATCTGATCGTCGACCTGACAGGACCTGACATAACATATGCGTTGCCTTTATTTTTGCATTTATGTGACGTTTAATGAAATAATCAAAAAATATAATAAATCGGACAAAACATCGTTCACTTTCTCAGTAATTAAAATAAGTTGTGAGCAGACGGTGATCGCTGTGAGGGCTGTGAGGGCACAACCAATTCGTAATACTCTCTGATAGTCAGTGATATGGCTCTGTTTGAGCCCAGATCAGTGATATTGTCTCCCAGACTTCTGTTGGTTCCAGACAATAGTCTCTCTCTCTCTCTCTCTCTCTCTCTCTCTCTCTCTCTCTCTCTCTCTCTCTCTCTCTCTATCTCCCTCCCTCCCTCCCTCCCTCCCTCCCTCCCTCTCTCATCTAATGCTCAAAAATAAAGTTTATTCTGCATTGCATTCAATAAAACATTCGTTTTTCTAAATGTTTGTTTTTAGTCTTTTTGATGATTTGTCGTCATTTTAATTGATTTCCAGAAATACGACAATTAATACGGGTTTTAATCACAAAATAATCCAAATTCGTTCAAATTTATGCTGAAATTTAATTTAATCATAGAATTGAGAGCACTCTCTCTACAAATGAT
>JAQGCQ010000378.1:0-15106 GCA_034699945.1 Chamobates pusillus
GCGCCGACTGTTTCAGTAGAAGCTAAACCTCAGATTAATTGTAACTGTAATGCCGTCCCACAACTGATTATAAATTATGGTTGACTTCATTTGTTTTTATTATGATTACCGGTCTTTTATTCAGAATATAATTCAATTTTAGAGTTCATTACACTTTTTGCAGTCAGTGTTTGGCCTCAAAGACTAAACCATTTAATAGTATTCTTGTCTAACATTTCATTTTTTAATGATTTCAAGTTTTCCAAGAATTGATAGTTTTGTACAACTCTTCCCTATATCTAAACTGTGAGAGAATTTTAATTTTTGTTTTGAATTGAATGAAAAAAATTTTGAGCACAAAATCATTTATTTCTAATGACTTTATGTTTTGTAAGGAATTTCAATGAATATAACGTTAGTCTCGAACTGTATTACAGAATACTATAATGTTTTTAACATTGAATGCATTGTTAGCACAAAACCTATCATTAAAGCCTCAACTCTTGACATAAACCTTGAATTTTATTTCATTTTCATTCATTCGATTGTCTTATTTCTTGGAATCGTTTCAATAAAATAGGGAACTAAAGACAAGAGGATAGTATTGACTCGTATAGGCCAGAGCTCATCGCCCAGCGATTGGTATTCCCCTTCAAAACAGCCTGAAATAGCTTTAGTGCAATGGCCTGACGTTCGGTTAGTTGATGGAGACTTACCTTCAGAAGGACGCCTTCAGATCAACTATAAGGGAAAGTGGCACTCAGTTTGTACCAACTCAAAGAACTGGACACACACTGATATCAAAGTAGTTTGCAATCAATTGGGCTATAATGAGGGGGAGTGGTATTATTGGTTCAATAAATATAACGATTCGCGACAGTTCTTGTATGAAAACCCCAACTGTAGTGGTAGCGAACGGTCCATTCAAGACTGTGTCCATTGGAGCTCACGGCGTGTAGGAAGTGGTATTTGTGATTATCACACAGATATCGGTATCCGGTGTTCATCGGCTTTCCTCCAAAAGCCTTATTATTGGCGCGGAATTGAATTCATTGACTCTGATTTTCGGTCAGTCTTTACGATTAACAACAAATGGAAGCGACAAATATCTAATTCTATCCTCGAATATGTGGTCATCACATATGCCGGTGAAGACCGAAATGGAAATGCCACCTCAGCCTTGCATATTAGAGGAGTCGCCCCACTTATTACAGATACAGAAGTGAAGTGGTGTGCTTTCAATGGCATTAATATAACTGAAGTCAAAGATGCGGTCGAAATAATAAACAGTCGATTCCTTGAGAATAGAGGGTATGGTATTTATGTCAACTCAAGTTATGGAAAGGTGTCATTAACTGGCGTTCATGTCGAGAATAATGGTGCGGATGGCATACGTTATGTGTTCCACGATCGACCTGTCTTTAGTCAGGACGGCTTCTGTCAGGCGCCCAATTTGGGTAATTCTCAGGTGTTTCCACTCAGACTCACTCATCAGCAAACGAAAGAGCAAATGTCAACAAAGGAGTGCTGTCAGGAGTTCTACGCAAACGACTGGTTGGGACAGAAACTAACCGCACACTTCCCATTCATGATGAGCGCCGACGGCAATGAACGCGATCGCAAACTGAGTAGAAACGGATCTATTTATGTGATCGACGGATATTCGAACAAAATAATTGCTGATTTTGTCGTCTGGAATAATACCCGCCCTCAAAGTGTGTCCGGTTTTATGGGCTCCGGGCCAATGAAAATATGTTATCGTCCGGCTGTATATCGTTATGTGCTGTTCACTGTTGAAGTAGATATAGATTACGGCCGTTCCTATGATTTGAATATCACTGACAGCAGAATAGTTAACAATAATGGAAGAGGTGTTTGGGTGCAGAACCAAAGAAGTGGAACTGTACTCAATCGCACTATGGTTTCGGATCATAATTATGTATCCGGTGTTCATCTGATTGGAGGCGCCGGTGATCTCATTGTCAATAATAGTCTGATAACTCAAAATATTGGGGACGGCATCAATATATCCCTTTCCGGTGGATATAAGCACATCGATCGGTCACACATAACAAACAATACATTGAGAGGAATAGCCTCATGGGTTAATGAGACCACTTCACAGATAGCTTTCAACTTCTCCTCACAGGTCACACATTCATTCATTTTGAATAACGGAGAAAAGGGTTTACTTCTGTCCAACGTTTGTCGGTCCGACTCCTTCTGGAATATCAGTATGAATACATTTGAACAGAATATTGGGGACGCCATCGAATTAGAGTCGTGTTGGGACACAGATGTGGACAACGTTCGCACCACTCAATTACTAATAACGCACAACCGTTTCAATGCAAACTATAGGCGGGCCATCACTATAGCGCCGGTCTTTTACATAAACGCCGTCATCGAACACAATAACTTCGAAAACCATCGTTTGGGTGTCATTTACATCAACAACAGAGATATTGTTTGGGACGACTTCCGTTTTGAAGAAGTGCCGGTCAGTGTCCGCATTCAAAACAATAAGTTTTATTCTAATTACGGCATATATGTGGCCAACATTGGAGTACACGAAGAAAGCCTTAAACAACAATTAATTTTTACAAAAAACTTACTCAAAGACAATGTGATTACCGAACCGTTCCCGTCATTGAATCCTCGATCACGTGTTGCGGCCGTTGTATGCGTTTCTTCGAGTAATTCAATTGTGACCCGAAATCAGTTCGAAAACAAGGACTCGAAGTTTGATTTGGGATCACATTTGGAAATACACTCCAAAGTAATTAACGCTTCACTCAATTATTGGAATTCAGTCATTGCTATCGATATATACGAAAGAATATTCGATCGAAAGAATCGCTACAATTTGGCTCAAATCGAATTTCTTCAATACTTAACACTTCCGGACGCACTCGACTCAAAAACAGCCGTCTCTTTTGACACCGACCGCAATAAACTTATGTATTTCCCAACAAATAAAACTGAAATCGGAGGTGAAGTCAGAGGTCAAGTATTTCTCGAACGACGCGCTTATAATGTCCGGAGAGATATCTATGTGAGACCTGAGGGCGAACTTATAGTACCCGAGGGAACAGAATTGCATTTCGACCAATCCATTGGTTTAATGGTTCAGGGAAAACTCAAAGTGAAGGGTGGTTCCAATCCTAATACTTATGTCAAGTTTACACTCGCATCCGATGCCATCAAATCAAGAGTTCCATCAGTTATGCGAAGTCCGCCGAAACCCATTCCTATTTTGTCTGTGAATAACTCGACTAAAAATGGGACCAAAAAGACTCAACCGATTAGTATTTCGTATTCGCAGTCAAATATAGTTGCCGTTAGACTCAGTAATGGCACCGAAGGACGACTTGAAGTAAAGATTGGAACCGAATGGGGAACTGTCTGTTCGTATGGCTTCGACATCACTGATGCTGCCGTTGTCTGTCAACAATTGGGTTATGTTCTCAATTCAAGGGATTGGTTGCTCGAGAAGTCACAGTTCATTAATGCCGGGAACACCAAACATGTGTTATTAAGTAAAGTGGAGTGCACTCATTTGGACACCGATATCACAAACTGTAGGGCACAGCGTTTTATTGAAAACGACTTTGAAAATTCTTGTCCATCAGAAGTGGGTATTAAGTGTTATCTTCCCTCTTGGACTGGGGTTCGCATTGGAATGCTCTCAGAGGAGACATATTTGGAAAATATGATAATAGAAAGGGCCGGACTTCTCGACTATTCCACTCATATGTTTAAATCTGCGCTTCAGATAGACTTCAATAGATTTCCACTCAAAAGTGTGATTATCAAAGAGAACAGTGACACTGGACTCGGCATTATGTGGAACGACGTCTTTTTCAACAGAGAAAATCTCAATATTATTGAAAGCGAAGTGTCGGCTAATCTATTCCATGGGATAACCACTCGATCGCAAGGATTGCGGGTAACGAGAAGCCATCTCCATAACAACAGAGGTTCGGGTTTTCATTACGAACCGATGTTTACTAATTTCGAACAAAAAGATTTGGTTTCTTGGGTTTCACCGACAGATAAGTCAGTGATCACTACTATTCCAGATATAGAGCTCACCGAACAAATCATATCATTGGGTGATCGCAGAGCTTATTATGTGTTCGTTAAGCGAAAGCCATCGCCTAATATATTAACGCACAAACTCTTGATTGAGACAAATATCGGCCGTTCCTTAGGAATAATGGTTTTGAATCCCATTTTTGAAGACTCGACCGAATCGTTGATACTCTACGGAACAGCAAAAACCACAGATAGACAAAAGCCCCTGATTTGGGACCTCAGCAAGAATTTGACGTCTTTTCCATTACTATATCCCGGATATAAGATTACTCTCGAATACAAGACCGGAGACAACCCTAAGGGAGGAATTGTTCTCTATTTTACCACAAAAGAGATATTGAAAGGAAATCCAAATATCAGACCAGAAGTGATTCAACTCATGGAAGAGAGATTAATGACGACAACAACTTTGGAAGAAAATCGAATTGACTTCAACTCTGAAGGCATTTCCAGCAATCATTACAATAGAGATGTGAGCCCTCAAAGAGAGTATTACCACAGATATTGCAATGAAACCATTTATATAAAGAATAATTGGATTCAAAATAATGATTTGAGTGTTTTTGTCAACACTCCCTTCTATGACCCTTTCCAAGAAGAGTTAAGGTTAGCTGAAATAAACTACACTCTTATCGGCAATCGGTTTATTCAGAATAACGGAGGAATCGTTCAATTAAGTCGTGATATTAGAAATTCTAATAATCTGTTCCATTGGGTGATCAATAACTCTATGATTGAAGACAACAGAAACGGTGGAATCGATATAATAGTGCCCTATGTTTGGCAGTACAACGAAAACTACACCCATTCCTTCTCTATTAATAACAATACGTTCCAAAACAATCGCAACTTTGAGTTCACAATTGACGGTCATTTCGCGCGAATCAATATGTCGGCCAACCTTTTCCGGAACAACTCGTGTTCAGTGGGTTTAATGACAATAACTGGAATGGAAAAAGAGATGAATATTTTCGATAATCTAATGGTTAATAATTACGTGCAGTTTGTGGTCGAACTTAATATGCGATCGCATGCGGACAGGTTTGGTGTCGTCGACGCAAACTTCTATCGCAATATTATTCGAGACAATCGGGAGAGCAGTAGTCGTCGTTTGGCTGACAAATACCATCCCGACACCTATGCCTTCGCTCTGAGAGGCGTCCAAATGGTTAATATAACGAATAACATCTTTGGGAATAGAAATCTTCAGTTTGAGTTCTTGGCCGGAGTGCTCACCGGATCTCTTGACAGTGACATCAATGTCGCTGAGAACTGGTGGGGAACCACTGATCCAATTGAGATCAAGAAAAGAATTTTCGATTTCGATGACTGGAATAGTTATGCTGTCGCTGTCTTTAGTCCATTCCTGAGTTCTGACACATTCCACGCGACGACAATGTCTTCAGATATTTATGAGAATGTTTTCGATATCAATCAACCATTCGGTGGAAGACTTCATAGATCTTTGGTTTTGTCGGCGCGAAAAGAGCCCTACATTATTAATGCTGACCTGACTGTAATGCCCGAGGCAACCCTAACCATTAATGCCGGTGTCGTTCTTGAATTTTTTCCGAGCGTTGGAATGTTAGTCTTGGGAGATATGATGGCCGGAGGTATGGAAGACAAGCCTATTATTATGAGAGCCGTCAACTTTGGCAATGATTTGGCGTTTGGAAGAAGTAAAAGACATTTGACGTCACAAAAGTATAAGCGCCAGACATCACTCCAATACGCGAAGAGCATCGGTGACGTCAGAATGTGTCTCACAGAAGGCTGTCAGCAGTGGAGTCAAGTTAAAAGAAGGGACGGCTTTGTCGAGATATTTAATTTAACAACTCTGCAGTGGGCGCCCATTTGTGATCAAAGATTTACTGAACGCAACGCACAGGTTATATGTCGTCAATTGGGTTACTCCACACTCAATGTTCATCTGAAGAGAGGCAGACGTCTGGATATGGGACAGACTCTTATATCACGAATTCGCCATTGGCCCGAACCACTCGAATGTATTGGAAAAGAGGCGTCTTTAGCCGAATGTGATATTCGACTCAACGGCTATGGAAACCATTCCTATTCGTGTGCTTTCGATAGCGAAGAATTTGTTTATGTCTTTTGTGGCGAAGAGAATAAATTATCGAATGAAGAGCATTGGGGAGGCATTCGCTTTGCTCTTAAGAGCTTTGAACGCAGAACAGAATACCAAATGCCTACCCGTCCCTATTCCGAACCCTCTTCTAAATTACAATTCGTTCAAATAAAAGGCGCTGGAATTTTGCACGGGGAGAAGAGTTCTGCCATTCAAATGGTTCAGAGAGACGTTAACCTCGAGTTCGTTGAAGTCGATTCCTGTGCATATCATGGCGTGGAAGCGATCGCACCCCCGGGAGGACTCACATTCAATAAACTCAAAATTCACAATAACTTAGGGGTTGGTCTCAATTATGTTCTTTTGAGTGGATCTTCAACTGAGTCACCACTGATTCCATACCGACCCCTCACCATTTCGGGTCTGCCATATGCTGTGTTCGGAATGGTAGACATCTGTGACAACAGTAAAGAAGTTATTATCGATGAAAGAATTTTACTTTACTATAAGTACGACAACCGACCCGTCGATTGCGTTAAGATCTTCACGTCTTCGGATCCGATAAAAAGGATTGGTTTGCGTTTACTTCAGTTTAATTTATTCAATTCAAGCAATTATTCTGCGATTCCGGACGCACTGCGTATTTGGGACGGAGATATCTTCAACCAGACCTCAACAATCATCGGTGATCTTAGTGTTAGACCGAAACTTAATAGTGAAGAAAACCCGGAAATCCGATTTTACTCTTCGTCAGAGTTTTCATTGAGCGTCCAATTGCACGCTACCGGTGCCAGCGGTGACTATGGCTTCATTGCTGAAGTGGCCACACTTCCGGTGTCCTATTATATTAGTCGCGGCGTATTTCACAATTTGACTTATTCTGAGTTGAGTCACAACACTTTGGGTGCACTTCAATACCGAAGCGCCGGAGAGTCGACTCCAACCGTTTCTATGCATCAAAACTCAATTGAATCGAATTGTTTGGAACTTTACGGCAATTTCACGACTTGTAACGGATCGGTATATTTGGAGCTACAGAACTCACAATTCTTCTATTTCCAAAACAACCTTGTTAAAGGAAATCAAGGAGGGGTTCATATTCAGGCCAACTCACATTCGAGTGTCTCCTCAGTGTCCGCATATTTTATAAATAATTTGTTTGCCGAGAATGAGAACAATGAAGTGCTATATTTCGAAGGCGCCAAATCTGGTCGTTCCTATCAGACGGCGCTCATAACCCGAAACTACTTCACCCGAAACCGATCCAAATTTCGATCAAATATAGTGTTATCTCAAGTGATCGCAAATTTCAGTCAGAATGTTGTGGTCAGTAATATGGGTGAGACTCAGATGACAGTGTATGGGTTCGAGCACACACCTCTCTCTTATCAATTCTGTCGTCAAAATTGGTTTTACAACAACTTTGCGACCAAATATCAGGAAAGGAGTACTATTATTGCCAGTAATGCGGGTCAGGTATATATTGACAACTATTTCGTTAATCCGGACAATGACTTCGAGTTGGCGTCAATGAATCGGACCAATATCGACGACTTGCGCCGCCCCTCCATTAAAGCCACCAACAATTGGTGGGGCTTTAATGAGACGAGTGCTGTGGACGCCCGCATCAGAGACTTCAAAGATTATTACCATTTGGTTCCAATTGATTACAAACCGTTCTTTACGGACAACAGTTCAGTGCTGAGTGGCATCTGTTATGGCGGGTGGGAGAAGATTGGAGACACTTGTTTTGGATATATCGGCGCCCGAATGACCTTCTCTGAGGCCAAACGATTCTGTGAAGTCGAGAACTCTTCAATACCTTTCATTCGCGTCACTCACGAAGAGGTCACACGTTTTGTATATACACAACAATACAATTTCGAGAGAAGACACCATCGCTTTTGGATCCAGTCCTTCGATGTGGACATCGATGACTGTACTGTCCTTATCAATGGTCGCATAAGAACTCATGACTGCAACGATAGGTTACCATTCATTTGTGAAAGGGATCCGGATATCGGTGCGTCAATACCTCCGCTGTGGTATAGAGAAACTCTGGGTATCGCAGCACTGGTCATTTCGAGCATAACAGCGCTGTTGACCCTAATCTGTATCTCGTGCTGGTTATGCAAATCCCGTCATCGATATAAAGAGAAGTTGGAGAGACGTAACTCTATTCGGGCGTCAATTCGTTCGAACCGTTCGTTCAGTTCTTCGATAAACACATTATCGGAAAGCGGTTATCGAAAACAAATCGAAAAAGCCATTCAAACGGCTCAAAGGCAACAAAGACCTCCCGTTCCCCTTCCGACCAGCACTCAGTCTATGTATAGCCAGAAAATGAACGGAAGTATTGATTCGATGGAGAAGAATCCCTCTCAATTCGGGGCCGACTCGTCATATGATGGCGAAACACAGAGCTATCAATTGTCTCAGAGGGCGGACGACTATTCAGATATAGGCGATCGGTTCGCTGGCGATCCTGGCCTTGAAAATGCAAACATTGATATTCTGGTCCACCCGACCTTTGATCTCACATATGAAAACCGTGGCTTCAAAACGACGCCATCGATGTCTCGTAATTCAGAGCCGAGAGTTTGGACTCCAATCACAAACTCGACATTAGATATGAAACGGTCGTCTCAGTCAATTGCAACGCCAACCACTCCATACTCCATAAGAACGCTTCCCAGTCACTCACCACTTAAAGAGTCGCCCGAATCGGGGTCTTCTA
Source organism: Chamobates pusillus (assembly GCA_034699945.1). Lineage (NCBI taxonomy): Eukaryota > Metazoa > Arthropoda > Arachnida > Sarcoptiformes > Chamobatidae > Chamobates > Chamobates pusillus. The sequence goes on from JAQGCQ010000378.1 coordinate 8,901, forward strand.
TATCTCCTGTCCCATCTGGTCGCACATCACCTTCACCTCCATTACCACATCTTCGCCGTCAACTGCCATATAGCCGACCGGCGCCAGCGGTGCCACAAAAATCGCCCTTCTTGTCAACGTTCGCACCGTCACAGCCGTCATCGATAGCCGGTATCAGTACTGATAGTCAGCTCAAGTATTTGGAGACGTCATTAGACGGCGACTCCTATACAGAAAACATTTACGACGACTTTCAGCTCAACCGACTTTCACCGACCACTTCAACAAACGCTTCGATATCCAGCAGTCAAAAAAGCAGACCATTAGAGACTGCGATGTGAAACAACTGTCCATTTTTCATATGAGAGCCAAAACTATTCTTCATTTTTGTAAATATAGCCATAATTTCATTAATTAGTATTAAAACTGTTATTATCTGCGAATCATTCGAAACAAAACCGTCCATAGATTTGAAGCCTTATTTAACACAAACCAAAGGAAGCGCTCATTTGTTAACATTCTTTACGATATTAACGATAAGAATATTATATTTGTTTGAATTTTTTACAATTGTATACAAAAATTCTTTGCTATAAAAGCATTCCATCCATTATTCAGTCCAATATTCGAAGCACTGTTTTAGAGCTCAACCCTCAAGTAATTAGTCTTAAGGCCAACAAATTTTTGTGTCACAATTTAATTAGTTTTTATATAAATAATGTTATTCTGTCCTAAATGTTATTCGTATCTATTTTTAATATTATTATATTTGAGTCCAAATAATTTTAATGCGATTTAATAAAAATTTTCAACTATTCTTTGTTTGAACTTTTTTCAGCAAAATTTTGGTTTTATTTAATGATTGATCGGATTTATAAATGAACTTGCTTAGATGATAATTCTAAAAAGTAGCCAAACTAAGAACAGTTTGAATGAAAGTACTTTCAATGATTGAAAAAATATGAGTATTTTAAAAATTTTGGTCAATATTTTCAAATATAAACCGAATTTGTTTTTATATAAAATGCCGTTCAATAAGGCGTTCGTCGAACAGAAGAGTAGTACCTAATAATCAAAAAGGTTTTAATTTTTGAGAATTCAATTTATAGATGAGATTCTCACTCAGGATATGGCCGTTCCTCGAAGTATGGGTCAAATCTAAAAATATGATTTGTCGGAAAAATAAGTTTTAAAATAAGTTAATTAGTTTTAAAAACTGGAGTCAAAGATTTGATTCTCGCCATACCTGTCGTGAGGTCTGCGTTCATAAAAGGGATCGTATGGTTCGGGCGGTAATATTCTTCTGAAATAATCCGGTGGTGTTCTCCTATCGTAAGGATCGGAGAAAGGCATTCGTTCATAAGGATGGATATAATCTCTGTAATACTGTAAGCGCTCGTATCGGTCGCGATCTGAGAGCCGCGAACGCGCCGTCGGGTTTACCGCATAATAACCATACGGAGTGAACCGCTTATCTCTTAACAAACTGTTTACGCGTTCTTGAGAATTGCGCGGACATTCTTTTGACCAGTGACCATTTTTACCGCACCGATAGCACTGGCCCTTTCCTCCCATCCCTTTTCATATTTATTAACCAAATTTTTAAAATGATTTTTAATGATTCGAATATAAATACAATTTTTCTAAAAGTTTTCTATCAAAGGGTTTGCATAAAATCAGGACAAAAATGAAAAGAAAAGATCAAAGATTTAATGCATGCATTGATACCTGGCTTAGGCCTGACTTTGCTGTGACTCTCTTCTACTGATATCTTATTTCCCATGAATTCAAATCCATTGAGTTCTTGTATCGCGAGTTTGGTTTCTTCATCTGATGACAAGTGCTGTCCAACACATCCAACAAAAGTCAACAAACATTAATATTTTGATAAATTTGGCAAAACATCAGAAATACAGACAACAAAACCATAATTTTTGACGATATCGCACTCCTGCACCCGACCATATTTGCGGAACAGTTCACTCAATTGCTCGACTTTACAGTTTTCCGGAATATTTCCGACGTATATCTTCGTTGACTGAAAACATATCAATGGGTTTAATGTGTTTTCAAATCGAGAATAAAATCAAAAAAATTACTTTTGAAGACATTTTTTTTGCAGTCATAACAAGATTTGTCTTCACTTCAATTTTGCTTTGAGTTCAAGAATTCTGATCATAGGATTGGTATACCTTTGGAACAGAAGCAGAGATTTTTGGAACAAAAATACTTTAAAGTATTCATTAGTGAACTCGTCGTTGACTTCATTTGATGTCTCATCCAATGCTTTGAGTGAAGACTCTTTGAATGCGTTACTAAAGTCGGAAACACATCACAAAAATGATTTATAACTTAGCTGTCAGTCCAATGAAATACTTGTGAAAAAAATACTGTTTGGGAGTAAAAGCCAAAACTGTATGTCATTTAGTCTTTGTCTCATATTTTTTGCTAACTTTCGCTTAAATTAAACTTTTTGTCGAAATTACGCGAAGAAACAAAAATGTTTTAAAAATAGATTTGGTTTTTAAAGTTTGTCTTCAATACTGAAAATGACTCAAAACTTTTAATGACTGCTTTAATTCCTCACAGAATTTGCTTGAAATACATTTTATTGAATGTTTAACATTAAAGTCAATTCACTGAAGTTTTAACGAAAACAACAAATATTTATTTGAATGAAATGATTGATTTTAAACAGATATCAAAACATTTAATTAAATAATTTAAGTCAACAAAAACTTGGCTCCAAATACAGAATTCTGTAGAGAAACCGATAATCATTTATTTTTATATCAATTTTTGTACCAAAACAGTAATAAAAATCAAATTATCTTTTGATTAATTGAGCAAAACATTAGCTTGGTATAATTATTAACGTTTGTTTACACTTGTAAACCATTTACACTATCAATCTATTATTGCATAATTTAATTTGTTAATAACTTTGAGCAAGTTTATTTACATAATCTCTCTCTCTCTCTCTCTCTCTCTCTCTCTCTCTCTCTGACTTAAAATTATAAATATTTTCTATAAAATTTGTAATGTATTGTACGGATGGAGGTCTAGAATTTCAATAAGAAGTGGTCCAACGTCTTGAGGGTCGACCTCGAGGTATATCCTTACGTGTTGGTCGTGCAAAATATGAAGTTCTTCCAAAACACTCATCAGTTTTAAAAATTTCATTTTTGCCTCACATTTAGACTTATATTTGGATATTAAATATCTTTGAAGTAAATACATATAAGTCTGTTGTTCGAGTCTATTAAAAGATAATCAGGATACACTATTGATTAATTGAGAGTTAAAATCAATTGACTCACTTTATTATTTCCTTATGAATAATGTTGGGACGATCCGGAGTGAAAAGTACTATTGCTGTCAACTATTAAGTCACACAAAAAGAGTTTTAAAAATATCGGTATTTAAATGATTTTAAAAGTAATACCAAATCGAGAATATTATTGTCTGAATCCGATTCAATCCATTCCTGTTTGAAGGGTTGCATAAATCTTTTATGAGCCTCATATAAATTGCCCTTTGCTTGCTTGAAAACGTCTAGTTTGAGCTTGGTCGCATTATTCTGGTCCTAAATATTAAAGAATTAAAGAATTTGAGCTAATTTAGCATTTAATATGATCTTGGTGTGTCTAACCATGGCAATGGGCCAGTATTCGTGTTCAGAGTTGTAATTCATAACAGAGCGCATAATCAATATTTCAAAACAACAGGCTTTCATGAGAGCGATTTGGTCATGTTGGCACAGGTTCTTAAATGGTGATATCTTTTTCGACATAATCACAAGTCTTCTGATGGCTTCGTCGCACTTCATGGCCAACAGTTTGGTCGCGTCCAACAAACTCGTGAACTCTGATGTGATTTTGATGTCTTTGGATACCATTCGATTGGAATCATTAAAGTCTGAGACCGCGTCCGACAATTCGGTAATTTTTTGCGATTCATATCTATTGAATTCTTCGTCGGTTAAGTTGTTTAACATATCTTTTATAGGAATGGCTGCGAATTCCAATTCAATGGCCTTTTGATAGACTTTGTCCGGAATTTCATCCCTTTTGTTGCTATGAATGACACTTTTGTTGAGTTCCGTCTGATTTGTGGCAAAACATCCAAAACTTTCAATACAACTGTTTTTAATACTTTCGATCGACCCGTCGGTAATGACCATACATTTGTTTGTGAACTGCATTTCCATTTCCGGTGAATTAATTGTATCGATCGGCAAAAAGTGATCCTTCGGTTGAAAACAGTTACCATCGAAACAATCGGAAGAGTTTGTGATCAAAGAATCACAATTTGGTCGATACTCATCACTGATGTGATCCCGAATCGCACCGGTATTCGACACAGGACTCGACTGAACACTACTCTGACTCAAATCAAGATAGCTTTTAGGTGTTTGTGGCAACACATCCATCGGTGAACTCGAGTTATATTCATATTGAGAGGACTGACATCCGGAATGAATTATTTTATCGTTATTTACGGCATAACTGTTTTGAATGAGTTGTACCACATTTGGAAAGTTAGTGGAACTGGTCGTAGAATCGGCTAATTTTGACACTTTGGAGGGGGTCTGACGTTTTTTCCGGTTCTCTGCGATTTTAGACCTCAAGTTTACCTTTTCTTCGTCTGAAAGAATCCATTCCTAAGAAAATATATTATAATTATGCTTGATAAATGTTATGTGGAATATGCGACTCACCTTTTTCATTCCTATGTCAAAGCATTTTTTCAAACGGCATTTTTTACAGAATTTTCGAGTGACCAAGTCTATTTTGCATTTGTCCTCAAAAGGACATTTGAAATCCTATTTAAAATGGATTTTAAAAATATTTTTATTGTTTGAAAAGCTGTGAATACCTTTTTTCTTAATGCGTTTCTTCTGAAGAATGCTTTACAAGATTCACAGGTAATGGCATTGAAATTATAGCCTGCAATCAGTTATCATGTGATTAGTCTATGATTCAGAATATTTTGAAAATAAACTTACCATGAGCTTTGTCACCACATATGCCACACAATTTCGACATTTCCTTCCCATTCATTTTAAGGGAAATTATATTTTATAAAATGAAGTAATTTTTATTAAAAAAAAGTGATTTAAAATGTGATAGTTTATCTCAATAATAGTACTCTATATACACACGACGTAACTGTAATGTAATATTAGTTATAAATTCATTCAATTAGTATTTTTTGTAGAACTTTATCGACGATTACTTTGGATATGAAGTTAACTTATGATAAGAAAGTCTATAAATTCGGTACTCATTGGCCGTCATTTTTGAAGTTTTATTCGCCAATAATTAACACTTTTTAAGCAATTATTAAATAATTAAGAACTGAATTGAGTGCAAAATATTTAGATTTGTAACAAATGACAACAATTTGATGAAAAGATTAATTTATATGAAACAAAAAACAGTTATTGCAATTTGCAATGTACAATGTACTTGCTCGTATTGCTATTGGATACCAGATAATAGGAAAACTTTATCCACTTTCAAAAAATATTAATTTACAATAAATACAATTCTATGAATGATTGAAGACTATAATTATATTCAAATTAAGCAAAATTTTCAATTATTTACTTTTTTAAGTTTAAAAAAATCAATTTTCAAAAGAAGTTCGAGAATTCCCAAACACTTGGGTACAGATGTACTTGAAATTGTTGATTGCTCAAATATGATTCTCATTTCTTTATCAGTGGCTTAGTTTTGTGATAAAGCGATCCAAACATATTCTGTTCATGAGTTTTATAAACTTGTTTTTGCCTTTTTTCGCCTCAAGTCTTCATTCAATTGATTTGGTTTAGAATAGCATAGAATGAGATATCATTAGAGAGAATACATTAAATGCTGTTTCATTGAATGCTTAGCTGTGGTCCCACTACTACTCTAAGCACTCTCTCCATAGTTTTCAAGGTTTAGTATTTCGTCAGTTCTTCAAATAAATTGTAACTAAAATTCACTTTTTTTTTATTAATTGTAGGTCTCTGTTGTCAGAATCAGAGAATTTATTAAATATGTTTTAATCTTGAACAATTTACTAATTTATTCTTTCAAGAATAGATGAATTTTAAGTATTAAATGTTGAAATTTGTATTATTACCTTGATACATTTATAGCTAATAAACATAAACAAAGTAAACATAAGTAAAGCAAACATTAAATTAAATTTCGATCGATTTTATGTGAAATATTTCA
>JAQGCQ010000379.1:0-15091 GCA_034699945.1 Chamobates pusillus
CCATGAACGCCCTTTACCCGAACTATACTGTGGGGAGTTTTACCGGTATTTCGGCCTGCATTGGCCAAAACACCACATGTGAAGGCATAGTCGTGGGATTACTGACTCGAATACCACTTCATTAACCATTTCAAGTTGTATAATCAAATGATGAATAACTTTAATGCTATTTTTCTTGAAAGTTCGTGTAGTTCTTTTCTACATTGAAAAGAAGTTTGAAATTTTGAAGAATATTTTTTTCTAATGGTCTAAATAAAAATGTGGTTGTCTAGTGCGCTTACCTTAGCGCCAAATGCTCACATCCGAAAGGGTGTTTGTTTGATTCCGGGAGTCACACGTTGTGGAATGCGTGATAACTGGATCGACATCTATAAGTAGATCTCCCGTTCCGAAAGGAGTGGCCGAATCACATTTTTTAAAACTCACGGTTCACTTCTAATTATGACCGAACTCAAGCATTTTTATAAAAAGTATTGAGCAAATCGGAGAAGGTCTCGGTTAACTCGTTCTCAGTCGTGTGACTCCGCATTCAAACCCCGAAAGTTCTGTCGAATACAAACTAAAGTTCGAATATCTAACAGATGGAAGAAATGGAAATCGATAGTATCAAACAGAACCAAAGTCAGAAGTCATCTGAACCTGAGGCAGAAGCAGATCAATTGTCAACTAATAGTACACTCGACTTCGTTGACTGCGTTGAAGTGGCGATAAAAAGGAAACTAACGACTACGATAGAGAAAGTTGAAAGCGAACCTGATACCGACCCTTACAAAAATAAGATCAATCCAATAATCAAATGTTCTGAATGGATGGCACAATCTCCGCTTGTAAACGAATCGGCAGTTATACCAAACTCTGACCAGACATCACTGAAACCTATCAAAGTTCGGCATAAAGTAACAAAAGTCAAAACCAAAAAAAGGTGTAAACGCACAGAAGAGAGGAAAGCAAAGGACCGGAAAAACTATAAAAGGAATTTGGCGAACAAACCAAGTCTACAGACAACCAAGTGGCGGAAAGAAAAGAAAAGGACCGAAAATCGAATTAACAAACTTCTTCAGGAGAGCATACGTTTGGGGAACATCGCCTGTGGCAAAGCAGCTGAGATTAGCGAAAGGGAGAAGAAAAGGCTGACGACTGAGGATATCGAGGAATTACAGGATGAGATACCAGAACGAGTTGAACAAAGAGACCTTCAAAGACGAGCTCAAATACTAACTAAAAAGTATAAGTTTTGTGAGGATATGTTAAACTCTGAAATAAATAATTCCTCTATAACTGACCTAAAAGCTAACGAACTTTCACTTAAGATTTTCGGAAATAAAAATTTTAAATAAGTATAAGGTTTTCATTAATGCTTGAAATGGTTAAATGGAGTGTGAAGTCAAGAACCTGAGTCAAATATATACGCGAATATTTATTCAGCGTAATCTATAGATAGTTACTCCCTTTATAATATATGAGTATGAAACTAGAGTTATTTGAGTAATCATAAATAATCGGATATAACGTTTCAGTAATGGATCGGAGCAGACGTAGGTATTCTGATATGTTCAATCAGAATATTGAAAGTATCCAGATTGAGGGTCCAGACATTCAGTGCATAACTGAAACGCCTCCCACTAATGATGTGTCTCAAACTATTCCATCGGAAGTCTCTTTTGGAAATTGGCTTAACGAATATCCTGGTGTCGAGACATCACGACAACCATATATTACCAAACCCACACCCTGTCTATTTACTGATTATAAAATCCCAACCGAAAATCTTAAGATAGGGCCTTATCCAAAACGAAATTGGGTTTTATGCCTAAACGTTTATCAGAATATACTTCTAATCGGTCTAGTTAATGGACAGGTGAGAAGTTATGACTTAAAATCAATGCAAATGACGCGCTTATATAAAGTACACCAACATTATAGTGTGAGACAGATAATTGTCGGTAAAAAACCGAATCGATTCTTTGTGTGTGCTTTTGATCAATTTATAGAATACGCTTATACCGATACTTTAGAACGTTTTCGTTTCTCAACCAATACCTATATTAAGTCGATTCTTTATGAAACCCTTCCTCTTATCATCATTGACTACGAAGGATATGTCTACCGATATGATTGTGAGGACACTGAATTTACTGTAAGACCAATCGGTAGGATTACTTCCAAAATCTCTTCTATTGAAGAACTCAAGTCGAATAGTAGGGACAATAGTGATTTAGTTAGACCTTGTTTGATTAGACACTTCAATTTCATAGCTATTATTGATTTATGTAATAACCGTTTGCCATTCACAGAACCTTTACTTTATGTATGGAAAAAGGATTTATTGTCAGTCAAACCCGAAGATTTAGTTATCACAACATGCGGTGATGATAAACTATTCTTCACAGTAATACCGATGAGAACAACAGATAATAAAGCTGAAGTGAATCACGTAGTTTTGAGAAAGATAGGTCTATCACTAAGTCAAAATCCTTTGAAATTAACCAATGGTCCGATCCTCTCAATGAGTACAGCATATAACTTCCTCGTCTGCTTAACGATAACTAATCAATTAGAAATCTTTGACACTCGTTCGCTTTTGAAGAAATATCATTTTAGTTTTGTTATGGGGATAAACTTTGCAACTATACTTGGTAATACAATAGTGGTGGGAACTAACCAATCTGCACTTATATTTCAGGACCTCCCAAACAATACGAGTGAGGTCTGCTTACACTGTAGGAAGAGATATCAGGATGAGAGGCCAACCGTTTTAATAAGATGCCTCCATTATATTTTACCCGAGAATCAATAAAACTATTTATCTAAATCAAACTAACACTCGTCATCAAAAGATAATTAATTGGTATATTCAATCCACAGATGAATCAAGAGTATGTAGTACGTTTCAATGGAGAGTATCAACTAGCTCTTATTGGACCTAGCGATTTAACAAATTCTGAAAGTCCTTCAACTCGGAAAAAGTTTAGAGAAATATTTAAATCAAACCCAAAGAAATTAATTTTCAAGCTAGCACACGCTTATAAAATAAAACCGATTTATAAATTTCAAACAAATATTTATAACAAAATAATACTTTCAGTAGAATTAAGAGAATTATGTATTTTTGAACAAGTGTTAGCCAATTCGAAGAGATCAGCTTGGGTGAAGGCTGCTTATAGAGTTCACCGCTCATATTGTAACCAATTGATTATTTTTTGATGATTGTAATAAAATAAGGTTTAAATTATAAATTATAATGAAATTTTGTTAATCAGTGAACCCTGACACAACACAGAACGACATAGCACAGAGTGGAGTATATGAATCAATATTTCTCAGAGGACTCGAACGTATTCAAACAACACCATTTGTGGATATATCACAAAAAGAGAATAAGAATCTCAGATTCCAAGAAAACGAACAAGGAGTTAAGCAGTTGTTCATCAATAAACCGTACTCTCCTGACAGACCAATGTCTAAGAAGGTCACCTGCCTAACACTGGATATCAGTGTTCTTCGGCTCTTCATTGGATTCTTTCGTGGATTCTTTCAAGTCTTCGATGCTTTGAACCTTACACCACTCCTAGACTACGAAATCCCGGCTTCAATCAAATACATAACACCGATTCGAGAAATTTGCATGAATAACGATAAAGGCTTTTTTGTATTAGCGAAAAATGCGATAATCAAGTATAACTTTGAATCAATCAATTATATCTTCTGTTATTATGCCCAAGCGACAATTCAATCAATCATTAACGACGACCACCCTCCGATTGCTGTGGACACTCTGGGAAGATTTTATTTCTTCGCAGAACAATCACCACAATTCGATCAGATAGGGAGTCAATTCTCACAAGATAGAGAAATGGCTATCACACCTATGGATGGTATAGGTCGTTACAGTAAAATTATCTGTCTCAACTCCAAAAGTGCCGATTTAAGACTTATCCTTGTCCAATATGGAACCTTACTGGCAATAGTGGACCTTCAGAAATACCCACACATAAGAATTTGGGCAGAGAGACATGGACTGTCAGTTAAAGGGGATCATCCAATACAAATCTTTTGTAATGGCGAAAAATATTATTACGCTAGTGAAAAGAGCCATAACAGCAACACTAACAAAAAGGTGTTCTATAATCAGTTAGACTTAATAGGACTCTCAACTCATGATGACTCTATTGAAGTTTATTCTGGAATGATTGAACAAATTAAAACAATGAATAATCATTTGATGGTTTATACCTCCGCTCAACGCATTGAGATATATTGGCTTATAAACCACTCGTTTATATATGACATAGACATTGGTTATGCAGTCAATCAATTCCTCTTTTATAAACACAATCTTGTCCTTATAACCAAAGAAGGTTACATGGTCAGCACTTATGCACCTGGAAATGACAATAGGTGTTGTTTACACTGTGAGCGTTTTTTCAATCGGGAAGCGGCCTACAGTATATGTCAACACTTTATACCTCCAAAACTTCCTCCAGTCAGAAATGACTAAAATTGGTCACTGATTAACTTTTAAAACATGAATAAAAATAATTATAAATCAATAAATTCCAGCTTATTTTGTATTTAAAAAAAATTAACACTTATAGAATTATTATTCATCACTTATATTTTATCAAAATACTTATATCATTACTCAGCCGGTAATCCTCTCCCTGCGCATAGAACTAAGCAATAAAATACCCATAAAATTTGCATTGATTTTAATGATTAATTAACTTCACTTATTTAGATCCCTCATTCTGGGAAAAAATTAAGATAGTGATAGATTAGAAAATAGTGATCACCTCAAAGACAACTCAATACTTGGAGGACAAAGATTTTCCAGTAATGATAACTTCACTTAAAAGGACAAGTGGAGGGGAATTAAAAGTGAGCTGCGAGTTTTGCAAAAGTAAGGGTTTCGACGAAGGACACTATCAAGAGAATTGCCGTAGATGTAGAGAATGTTTAAAGCCCGGACATAGAACATCTGAGTGCCCACTCTTATCAACTTCGAACAACACATCTAAAGTGCCTGTTAAACCTGATTCAATGAATAACTCAACGATCAAACACACGGACGAAGTCAAGCATGGCCTCCAAAGAAATAGAGTTATTGTCTCAACAAAGTTTAAACCAGTTGATAGGTCTAACAAACTACAGCCACACGTTCCGTTAGCGATATCACTTGGAATGGTAATTGGATACCATGCTCAACTACCAGCCAGTGTGGCTGTCTCGCGATTTACAACCAACAAAGAACATCGAAATAAAGTCGACCCTCTAATTTATTGGAGTAAGATATCGTTGAACCAAGACGATATTAAGGATGTGGCAAGCAGATATTCTGGGCTGATGAAGAGTGATCTGAGAGAAAATACAAAATCACTAACGACAGTTAGAGAAGATCTTCGTAGAATCCTACAAAACCGAACTGTGATTGGGATAAAACTTGACCTAGCATTGAATACTTTGGGTATAGCTGATTCGGTAAAAATAGGAAATCGTTTCGAATTTGAAGACTATTTCTTCGATGAGAAGAGACAACCAATCAATTTAAGAGACCTCGTCTACATTTTCACCAAGAAAAAGATTTCTGAATATGAACCAGGTTACAAAGGAGCGAAATCGAACTTTCCGGTACACAAGAGTCATCAAATTGCGAAGATCTACCATATGATCACAGATAATGAAACAAAAATCAAATTTGGCCCACGAGACTCTAAAGAAGGTCATCTTAATTATCAATGGGTAAGAGATGGAATTGATGAAGCAATCAATAAACAACTCCTCCTAAAATTAGAGCGTCAATACAAGAAAAAGAAAGAAACGACTCCACCTGATCTATTTCAATGAATGATACGCATGCGTATCACATTTTATTAAATCAGATAAATTTTTAAACGCTATAAAATAAAGACCACTTTTCCGAATTCAATCATTCGTTTAAAATGTTTAAAGTGAAGTTAACATTCTATTTACTTGTGTCTGAGTTTTTCTTACCGTTCAATTCTCAAAGTGTACCTAAATTCAAAGCTTATAACGGTCCTCTAAAACCCGTCAATTCAAATCAATCTGTTGTGACAAACAATCCAAGTGATAGTCTATTGGAAACTACAGTTCCTTTACAAGAACCAGTAACTCAAGATGTCGTTGGGAATGGAGGCATTAATACTCCTGATAGTCCTTCACGTGGTTCTGATATCGATTCTCCTGAAAATAATACGACGGAAACTACGGTCACTTCTATTTCCGCGGCAGACCCAAAGGATACCAATGGTGGAACAACCGATACTAAGACCAAACAAACTACCGACGGACAAAAGAAAGAGACCCCTGATGGAAACGATTTGGGTAGACAAATAAAAGACAAATTCGGACAAATAATCACCCATTTAAACGGAACGAACTCAACAATAAATAGTGGTAAAAGTATAATCGATCGTTATGAAGAAATTGGTAAAAGAACGATTAAGGGGATAAATTGGAATGACTTCAATGAAGCAGAAAGAAAATATTGGACAGGTGAAACCATTACAACAAGAACCGTTCCTTATAACAGATTCAGAGATGAGAATTTCTTATTCAAACTTGCCACACACGGTCTTTTCCTACATGAATATGGAACAACATTCGTCTTTCACGATACTTTCGATCACATTTCACGATTTCAACTACCAGCCGGGTTACAACTCCAGAGGAAATTTACTGAACCATCCTGTTTGGATTTCCTCGTTAAAGTGTATGACCAATATTATCACAATAGTCCGGTGGCGTTTTTCGAAATGTATAACGAAACGTGTGACCCACTCCTCAAGACATATGACAAACAATTCGAAGAATTTCAAACGATTCTTGATAGCAGCTACTCAAACTTCGAAGAAAATCTACGATCAAAAAGAGCCGTTGGATTTTTAACTGGGTTTGTTACAGGCTTCGTGATAGGATCGGCAATTGGAGGTTACATAGGTTATCAAATTGGTAAACATGTTCCCGAGGAGTTGAAAGAAAGAGTCGATGAAATGGAGCAGAGACTAGATCAAACAGCAGCAAAAGTTGAGCTCAACTCAGAGACACTAATTGGCCTATCGAAACAAGTTGTTGACTTTCAAAAAGATTTAAATGATCAACTGAATGTGATGAATGATAACTTCCGGCTCCAAATCAAAAATCTTGAAGTGTCAGTAACACAACTTGCAAAAACTCAACAAATTGAGATGTTAAAAACGCGTGCATATGAAGGGATTCGTAACTTCGCGGAATTAGAGCTGTCCACTCTCCGAAATATAATGATTCTTGAGTTACAGAACATCAGAAGATGGGAAGAAATATTCAAGATCTTGAATCAAGGAAAGATTCCCAGGGAACTCATGAATTATAACAGTCTTAAAGGATTGTTGAAAGATATAGCTTTTGAAGTGAAAGGGATCTTCGACCTCGCCATCCCTGATAATAATTTTCCGTTATACTACAATTTACCAATGATAAAATATATGATCCAACAGAAAAACGATAAGAATTACATGTATATCCATCTCGAAATCCCTCTAAAACAGTATAACTTCAATAATCAATTCGAAGTAAAGTCAATTCAAAGTCATGCTTTTCCATGTTATGAGCAAGGCTGTTTCTTCGAAAGAGGATATAAAGAAGATTCAATGCAGTCTTTTGACCTTCCCCAAAAAAGTCTTCTGGTCAATCCATTCACTCATGAAGTCCAATATGAAGTAAATTTAGATTACTTAAAATGCCAAGATCAAGGCAAAACTCAACTTTGTTGGCTCTTCTCGAGGAATTTATTAGATCAACCAAGTGCATGTACCAATGCGTTAATGGAATGGAATGAAGAAAAGATCGCTGATTGGTGCGAATTCAAAGCTATGTCCAAGTCAGAATATAAATTAATTCCAATGCGATATAATAAATATGTGGCACATAAAGACATCGTTGGAAATTATTCCCTACACTGTCCAATGGTTTCGGATAAACTTAAACAAATCCAATTAGAAGTTTGGTCGGAGATAATTCAAATTCCAGAATTTTGTAAAATTTTTGTTTTCTCAACAAACCAACTATTATATGGACCTTTCTCGGAAATTTTAAATTCGAAAGATAATAACACTCATTTAACGATTGAGTCAACACTAATAGAGAAGATCTATAATAAATTTACAAATATTACCTCTCTACCTGCTAATATGGAGATATTCACACCACATAATGATAACGGTCGTTTCATAAGAGAAATAGAGCGAAGATTCGAAAAAAATGCCGAATTACATGAAAATACTTCAACCAGACTCACTCCTGAAGAATTGTCCAAGATCGCACTATTCAGTATCCAATCGGAAAGAAAATTAGGGAAAAAGGTGACTACATTGAATGATAATATAACAACATATCACTACAAAGGAACCTTGTGGGGGATACTGAGCCTTCTCGGACATTCAATACAGATGATCGCAAGTATAACCGTGCTCTTCGGAACTCTATCATATGCAAACTTATTCGGATTGATAGGAGCTACACTAATAATAATGCCGATACGAAGAGCTCAGGCATTCACCTTTCAAATAATTCCTGATATCAAATTACTTCCTGATATAACTATTGATGTGTTGAAAGATACGACGGCCATTGCGTTCATTCTCAATGTTGCTTTCGTGATAATTTGCCTTGTTTGTGTTATACTCTTCATATCATTCGGAGTGTTTCGGAAAATTTACTTCTCAAAACACTGGGCGAAAGGAAAACCAATGGATTTCGAGAACCCGAAAAGCTGGGATTTGAGTCCACATAGTCTTATGTTACACCTTAATTACCACGGACAACGTTTGCGTTGTATTAAGGTTGAAAACCTCCACATTAAGTTAAATATCGATTCGTTATTCAGCCCTGAAGTCCGACATATATACGTCAAAAATCCATTGATGAATTGGGCTATTCTCCTAAGAGAAAATACTCTACAACTTGAACTCTCCGAAGTGATTCACTTAGTAGGCTGTGATGTGAATGGTAGACGAATCGAGGAATCAAATTATATGGTTGCTATTCCAGTCGAATCAACAATGTTTAATTCAGAGCCCAGATCCGAAGCCATCCGCAAAAGAGGAAATAACGGACTTTGTATGATCAACGTTATACCAAAGGCACTTGGTGTTGGAAATCGGAGGTCGAGAAGTTTACCACGTTATGCTGAAATACTAGAACCTACGGCTCCAATCCGGAATTACTGATTAATGTTATTATCCATTATTTATGATAACGGTTAACCAAAAAGTTATAACTCTATACTAAATAGATTTAAGATCACCTTAAAATTTAATTATAATCAAATAAAGCATTTTGAAAACCCAAGAAAAGGTTTATTAGAACTTGAATTATAATGGAAGAAGAACAATTACACCGTTTGGAACAGGAAAGTACTTATGGAGACTACAAAGCACAAGAGATGTTTCAGGCATCAATTCCTCTGATGAAGGGATTGCCACCATCACCATCATATATTGAACCAGAACAAGAAGAAAAGGAACAACAACAGGTCTATGGGTTGGAGTTCAAAGTAATACCCTACGACGGTAAAACTGACCCGAATGATTGGTTAGCCTATTACTCAGAAGTAGCCCAATCCTATTCATGGGGAGAAAAAGTCAAGTTCAATCGCTTAAGTAGCTGCCTGAAAGAAGCGCCTCTATACTATTATCGCACTGAGAAAAAAACAAACCCCAACTTCAATTGGGAAGAATTCAAGAAAGGATTAATTTCCCGGTATACTAATACTTGTTACCAAATGATGGCAACAACAACAGTCTTAATGATCGCTCAAGAAGATAATGAGAGCTTCATTGACTACTGGGAACGAAAGCTCTACCGGATTGAGGAACACTGCTCATATTTGAGTGTTAAGGATAAGATTAATTATCTCTTATATGGACTCAATATCGCCCTGAAAAAGAGAATAATAGATAAGATTGTCGACGAAGAACCAGATTCATTGGAGAGGGCCTATCGTCTCATCAAAAGATGTGATGATACCTTCACTTTCACTCGTGGAAAGAAAACAACTCAGGCTCATAACATTCCTGAAATGCCACACACCGAAGGAAATGAATACAATGAATTGATTAAAAAGCAATCGAATATTGAAAAAGCTGTGAAAAGCCTCGGAGACGGACTTCAAGTGGTGATTAACACACTTGAAAATGTAGGAATCGGAAATATACCTCAATTCAATCGATTCAATGGCTATCGAAGAGGGAGAGGGGGCAGACAAAATTTCAATAATCGGTTTGTTAACCAGAATGCTGGTAACCAGAATTTTGGTAACCAACAGAGTCAAACTAACCAGAATAATGAAGGAAACAATGATATCCCGAAACAAACCAAGGATTTGAGTCATATTCAATGCTTTAAATGTCATCAGTTCGGCCATTATGCAAACATGTGCTTACAGAAAGATAATAATCAAACCGAACCAAAAAACGTAATGAACCAAAGTTAATCTGTGAGCTTAACTTTGTTGAAAACCACGTCTCACAAAATTTACTCACAATAGAATTATTAGCAAATGAGAAAACAACAACGGCTATTATTGATACCGGTGCCACACTTTCGTTCGTAAATATTGAAACAATTAATAGACTTTGTTTGGAAGTCTACGATTCGCAAAAAGTCTTTGTTCGAATGCTCAATCAAAGCTTTGTTCAAAAACAAAAAGCCACATGGATTACCATCGTCGTTAATGACAAAGCTTACTTACATAAATTCTATGTATTTGAAATGCCATATCCACTCATTCTCGGTTTGGATTTCCTCAAATTATCTAACTTAACTATAAATTTCACTGAATGGAATCACAACCATTTAAGTCGAATAGACACATTTAATGTTAAACAGTTAGAGAAGGTGGATGTCAAAATCGAGGACGATTTTACAATCGAACCGGGTAGAATCCAGATTGTTTCGAAATTCACGAACGAACAGAATCTCACCTTTATTCCTAATTCCTTCAACTCGAAGCGATATGGTTTCGACGTTTTCGTTTCTCGCGAACTCTACCAAACAAAAATTCAACTTCAAAATATAAAAATGAGTTCAATATATTTACCAAAAAATTTAAAAATTGGAACTCTATTAACTGAAGAAAATGCACGACTTCTTGAGGCCAACAACTTGAAAGAACTTGTGCCATTCAGAGATAGATACAACAAAACAGAGTCACCTGGATCCGATTTCAAAGGTCACCATGTTTGTAACTTAGTTAGTACAAGACCTGCTATGATGGCTAGGCTGAACATCGGAAATGGAGACGGAAGACTTACGCAATTATTAGAAGAATTTAACTTCCTTTTTGCAGAGAGTATGGAAGAATTGAAAAGAGCAATAAATATAACTCATGAAATCGATACTGGAGATCACCAACCGATAAGATTGAGGCCTTACCGAACGTCCTTTAAAGATAAAGAGATAATAGAAAATGAGATAAGGAAAATGTTGAAGAACAAAATCATTCGCGTCTCCAGAAGTCCTTGGTGTTTTCCGGTCGTATTGGTTGTTAAGAGAGACGGGTCCACTAGATTTTGCGTAGATTACAGATCACTTAATGCGATAACAAAAGTGGATAGTCATCCCCTACCTCTAATCAGCGATGTTCTGGACATGGTATATCAGAGTAAGGTCTTTTCCAAGCTCGATATGAAGAGTGGTTTTTGGGCTATCCCGATGGCAGAGAACAGTCGGGAGAAGACGGCATTTACGACACATTTCGGACTCTATGAATTTGAAGTCTTACCATTCGGTCTCAAAAACTCACCCGCAACTTATCAAAGATACTTGATGCAGACATTGAGTGACTACTTAGGCAAGTTCGTACTCGTTTATCTCGATGACTGTATTATCTTCTCCTCGGACATGGAAGAACATTTAAAACATCTTCGATTGATACTTGAGAGGTTGGCCCACCATCAACTACGCCTCAACCCTGATAAATGTGAGTTTGGAACCACTCGCATAAGTTATTTAGGCCATATGATAACACCAGGCGGAATAACTCCCGATCCTGATAGGACGAGATCGGTCGAAGAAATACCAATACCAAAACGACTGAAAGATGTCCGTGCATTTTTAGGAATCACATCTTATTACAGACGTTTCATCGAAGGGTTCTCAAAAATCGCTAAACCTTTGACACAATTATTAAAGAAAGAGCAGAGATTTTTCTGGTCTGTAGATTGCCAGAATAGTTTCAATGAACTCAAATCGAGACTACTATCTCCTCCAATACTGAGTCACTTCAACCCTTCCTGCGAGACAATTTTGTACACAGATAGTAGTCAAGTTGCAATGGGAGCGATATTATCTCAGATTCAAAATGGCAAAGAAGTTGTTATCTCCTATAACAGCATAACCCTAACTCCACGACAACAGAATTACTGCATAGCTGAACGGGAAGCGCTCGCAATGATTTGGAGTGTTAAAAAATTAAGACCTTATTTATACGGTCGGAAATTCGTCATTAAAACAGATCATTGCGGGTTATGTTTCATTAATTCGATTAAAAGACCCGACGGGAGACTAATCCGATGGTCGATTTCGTTAACCGAATTCGAGTATAAAGTAGAGTATAAAACTGGGGCAACTCACACAAATGTAGATTGTTTGAGCCGTTATGCTCTGAAAGATACAGATGATCGTATCGGAGAGGCAATGATTTTATTGACTGAGAACATCAAAATGGACGAAGAACAACAGAAAGACTCATGGTGTAAAAAGATAATTGATTTGATAAAAGGGAAACAAAATAAAAAGATTTTGATAGGTTATG
This sequence comes from Chamobates pusillus, assembly GCA_034699945.1. Classification (NCBI taxonomy): domain Eukaryota; kingdom Metazoa; phylum Arthropoda; class Arachnida; order Sarcoptiformes; family Chamobatidae; genus Chamobates; species Chamobates pusillus. Next base: position 12,812 of record JAQGCQ010000379.1, read on the forward strand.
AGATAAAAGAGAACATTCTATATCGCAAGATATATAGAGAGAATAATGCAGAACCGATATTACTTTTATGCCTTCCAAAAACACAACGCCAGTCTGTTCTTAAAGAACTTCATTCCGATATATTATCAGGACATGTAGGTGTTGTTAAGACCATTCATAAAGTACGAGAAAGATTTTGGTGGAATCAGATGATTAAATCAATTATTAATTTCGTTAAAACTTGTGCAAGTTGTCAACAGAATAAGCGCTTGATAGGCTTACCTTACGGAAATCTTCAAAGTATACCATATACAACAGAGCCCTTCCAAATGGTGGCAATTGATTTGGTCGGCCAATTAACACCGACCAGAAGAAAGAACAGATATATTGTAGTGGTTATCGACTTTTGTACAAGGTACGTGGAAGCCTTGGAATTGAAAAATATCCAATCAGACACCATTGCATCGTTTTTCATCGAGAAAATACTATTAAGACACGGAGCTGTAGTCAAATTACTCAGTGACCAGGGCCGGCAATTTTGCAGTGATTTTACAGAATCAGTGCTAAAATTATGTAACGCCCAACACCTAACGACCACCCCCTATCATCCAGAATGCAATGGGTTGGTTGAGAATTCGATTAAATTCATCCGATCTGTTATGTCACACTATGTTGATGCGAAAAAATCGAATTGGGACTTGATTTTGCAGAAATTGGTTTTCGCTATTAATACCTCACAACATACGTCTACAAAACAGACTCCTTTTTACCTCCTTTATGGTCGAGAGGCTCGCTTACCTATCGATGTAAGCTTCAACTTACCAAGTAATTCGAGATTTGGTAAGAATTATAAGGATTCTCTACAAGAATGTAGAGAAATAGTGAAGATTCGGATGGAAGACGTACAGAATAATCAAAAATGTGAATACGACGCGCGTCATTTTAATGTTGCCTTCAAGAAGGGAGTTCTTGTCGCGTTACACAGACCCAGGAGGGTCGTTGGCCAATCAGAAAAATTAGAAAAGCGCTATTTAGCTCCTTTCGAGATTAAAAGGAAAATAGGGCCCGTTTCGTACGAATTAATAGATTTGGCACATCCAAATCGTAAACCCAAAAGAAGTCACATCAAACATCTAAAACTGTGGCATTCTAATATAACTGATGAATCCGGACCTGAGATAAACTTCGAAGGAGGTTCAAATGTCAGGATCGAAGAAATAAATGAAGAGGAAGACGAACCAGCTATAGCTTTGGAACCTGATGACGATCAAGCTCTCGAAGACATAGCAGAAGAAGCGGACAATGCCGAGGAATAGTGACGACTGTCCTCGATATGTACCGCTAAGTCGAAAAGTTAAATCGAAAGTTTTATTGACAAATTTTGAACCTGAAATTATCTTATGTTAATCAATAATCAATGTAACCAATATGATAAATTTACTAATATAAATTATATAAGGGTATAATAAACTATTGAGTGTTATAAAAGTGTTATCTCATGTCACAAAGTTACCCATATAAGAGTTGAATCAATCGTTTTCTATCGAATCGAAGTTCTATTTAATTGAGAGATTTTGAGAGAGTAATTTTTCAATTTGATCAATTTTGTTACTTTTTGTCGGGAGACAAAAGTTTTGTTTGTGGGCATATGTGCTCAGATTAAAAGATATTCTGAGCACTTATCTTACTTGAGCGGATGTGCTGTGCTGACCTGGCTAATTGAGTGCTATTGATTTTGGCAATTAGGCATTTAATTAGCAAAATGCACTCAATTACCAGTCTATCAGCACATGCCATGTCCGCCAAAACCTCAACCACTTTCAAAATAATTAAAAAAATAATTAATTTAAAATAGTTTTAAAAAATGAAATAAATTGAAGAAAAACTGTAAGTTTTTAATTGAAATCTCTCTCTCTCTCTCTCTCTCTCTCTCTCTCTCTCTCTCTCTCTCTCTCTCTATCTGTCTATCTCTATGTCTGACCTATTCTTATATTTATTAGTTTTATTTCAATGGAAGTCAACAATCGATTAAATTGAGTCAATTGTCGTCTCATACCAACAAATGTGAGCACAGATTCTGCGAAAAGTGTTGACTCACTTACGGCTCAATTGAAGAACACAATTGTATTGAACTCTTGAAAATTCGGAAACGAATGGAAAGTGAAATATGAAAATAAATAAACAAATGAATGAAGAAATTGTGAACTAAAGACAAACTACAAATAATGATCCCAATGAGGGACGAAACGACACAATACTGCCCAGGCGGGGCAGGACAACAAACAATGATCCCAATGAGGG
>JAQGCQ010000380.1:0-15089 GCA_034699945.1 Chamobates pusillus
ATAAGTAATCAAAACAAGAGATTCAGTTTTAAAGACTTTTATATTCTTCTGAAGCGAACCCTTCGTTACACTTATGTCTCGAATTGGAAACTATTTTTGGCTCAAATTATTTTATTTCAATTCCTAAGTTATTCAATGTGTGTCCACTACAACAGTGCGATCTCTACTCCAACCGGTTGTCAAGAGTTTGAGTTGGGCTCAGATTGTGGACAAACTATGGAACAGATCAACAATGATTTATTGATCAAGCAGAATTCTAAATATCATATCGGAATCATATCTTTCTCATTCAATATAATTAAAATTTTGTTATGCATTGGTTTCAGCACTGAATACAGAATATCGCGCACAGAAAAGTTGAATGGTTAGTTTGATTTATTTTCATAATTTTTATTCACCTAGATGATTAATAATGTTTTTAGGGTGGTATAGCTCAGGCGCTTTTCTTTTGTCCAAATCTATCGTTAATATGAGTTGGATATTAATGATGATCGCAATATTTAGCTGGGTTATTAATAATTATGCGTCATCTCATATGTACCTGGTTTATTTTTCTCTATGGACCCTGTCTCTTTTGTGTACTGAGAGTATTGCCCAGATAACAGTGATGATATCCCCGAAAAGTCTTGGCACTACCTTGGCTATTGCTATTATTTTGCAGTCGGTGTTCGATACACTTTCGAATAGTTTTTGTTTGGTCAAGGAATTGCATTACTCATTGGAACTTTTGAGCAAGGTCAATCATATGAGAATGATGTGGGAGTGTATTGTAATCTCGATATACAACGTCTGCGAAAGTAATGAATTTTCAACCGTTTTATACACTTTTGGTTTAAATGGCGACGAGTTTTGGCCGAATGTCATCCGTTTGGTTATTATCGCTATTTTCTGGAAATTTATCGCTATTTTTGTCTATTGTTTGAAAACAAACACATATTCTACTAAATATCATCCAAAAGTTATCGATTATAATAGACAATTGATTAAAAATGATATAATCTAGATGAAATATTTTGGTCACTTATTTTATTTAAATCACATAATTTTTGATTTATTAAAACATTAGAATAACAAATAAAATACATTATTTTTGTGGAAATCCATATTTTTAATAACATTTATTTAACAAAAAATGAACAAGGACAGACATGATACATGTATGCACATTATTACAATGGAGGCTGAATGAATAGTTTGTCAATCAATTTATAGTAAAGTAATTATTGCATTACATAAACAACACTTAGAATAATAGTAACATATTAGAGGATTTTCTGTAGAACATTGGAACAGGGACATCATTTCAGAGTTACATGATCAAGGATAATTTTGGTGAAATATAAATTAAATGTAAACTTTACCTACAACATTAATATAAATATGAAAATACATGTATATCCATCAATTATCCTTGATTGTTTAATTTTTATACGAATAGAACTGTTTAAACCACCGGCGAAACTGTATTATTGATTCGTCCATTTTAGTGAAGACCGGACTTCTCACAAAACGCTTGTGGTTCCAAATTGCTATATCAGGTCTAGCCTTCAAACAAGAATTAACCAAGTTTAAAATATTTAATTGATAATTTTTCTTCTAATAATTTTCGAATAATAATGTCAGCTAAGAATAAAGGCAACTTGATAATACAATGTTATTTCAATTTAAGAGATATTTCCATAAAATAAAGATAAATTGAATCCAACAAAAACTTCCTGATATACCGCATTTTCGCGATTATTATAATTTTCTTTGTGAAGAAATATATATGGGTGCGGGTTATAATCGCGAAAATACGGTAAATGGAAATCAGATAAAAGGGAAAAATTTGAACATGCAAATTGGATTCCCTTACATTGGAATCAAAACTAGGGATAATTCAAAAATATTAAATTCTTGGAGGGTGTTTAGGGATTGGACAAAATGGCGGACTATCATAGACTTATTTTTCTGTTAAATCAAGGAGGTATAGCCTAAGGAGTATAAATATGATGTTATTTTTCTCAAAATATATCTGTTTATAGCTAACCCCCTGCTTATCCCTTAATTAAAGTGTATAAACAAATTTATTTACTCACGAAAGTATTGGCCAAAATCGGTAGTGCTTTAGCAGTGATAATACCAAGAAATGAGAGCTCAGAATAACTTTTAATATAAAATATTTGCTTCATATGACCCGATGTTATGATATGAACGGTTAACAGAAGTTTTCTATTGAAGACATTTGTATCGATTGTATAAGTAACAGGACCAATTTGATTGACAGTGAATATAACTGGTGATAAAATAACTAGACCAATTTTCAAATAGACTTTGATAATTGTTTGCGAACAGTGAGTGTTGGGCGGATCACATATTTTCCAAATGGCTTCGGTTTTCAATTTTATCAAGTTTTGCAACAACTTTGGTATCGTTGCAACTGTTCCGTGTACTATGTTAAAGTGAACAAGGTCGGCTTCATTTTCGGCAACATCCTAGGATTTATCATGGATAATTTACAAATAATCTAACTTCTTTAATCAGAGGTCATTAAGAGAGTTGAACCAAGGGGTCTGAAAAATTCAAAATCTATTTTATTACAATTTTTCTGCTTCGAGAGGGCGTGAAACCTAAAATTCGATCTTAACCACCTTGGCTCAAATCTAATCTTGATAACTCATTACGGGATAGCAAGCAAGCTATGATTATTACCTGGATATTACAATAGACATTTGAAACATATTTGTTGCAATAGATTAAGCGTTCAATATTATCATGTTTAGGTATAAACCAATCTGGTTCCTTTTCTTCTAAATGGTGCCAAACATATATGAAATCATTGACTTCATCGCACCTCCACTTTCTTATGGTTGCCTTCGGTATTGCTGTGTCTTATTATTATTGGATATTAATTGATAATTATTTGTGAAAAATCAAAAAAATTCTATTCAATTTAAATGATAATCTTACTCTCGAGACCAGGTATATTTACACAATCACCATGGTTATCAAACTCCCAGCCGTGGAATGGACACTTTATATCATCGCCCATAATAGTGCCGCCCACTCCTAGATTTGCGCCCAGATGAGGACAGTAGGCATCGAACACATAAACTTTCCTAGATGTTCCTCTATAAATGACCAAGTCACGACCAAGAGCAAATAAAGGTTTGACCTCTCCTTTCTTCAAGTCACGTGAGTCAAACACAGGTAGCCATCCATTGAGGTATTGTTGCGGACAATCTTCTGATCGCCTCTCTATTGAGCTAATCATATCTTCTTCCTCTGCCTGGATGAAAGAGCTAATAAAATTTCAATTTTATCATAGTGTACCTTGTTCAAATCATCTCTCGATTTCTTATTGAAAGTATAATATAGAAAAGAAATCAATAAAATTAAATAAAAGTTAAGAGAAATAAAACAATTGCTTATAATATCAATCATTTCGTTGATGTCTTCAAAATGTGAATCAAATGAAAACTGATATTAAAAAAAAATCAGAAGAAGCCTTAAATAATCTTTTAAAAAACGAGTTCAACCATCTTTGATGAGTAAGCATGATTATTCACTGACGCCAATTGATCAATAACTGATTTGATATTTTCACCATAAACTCTATATTCGTTTTTTGAACTTGATAACAACGGAAGAGTTAGGGTTGAGAATAAAAAGATAATAAAAGCAAATAAAACTTAATGGACGACGAAATACGTGTATATTTATTTTGAGCCAATCTTATCAAGTAAAATAACCTTATACAGGTAAAATTCATTTTACAGGGTGAGTTAATAACTTTGAGGGATCATTTTTTGAATAGCGCTTACTATTATAGAAGTTTAAAGGACAAATTCTTTCTTAAATTATATGAAGTGGTGCCAAACTAAAATAAATCCGTTGACTTCTAGCGAATCCCAAATTTTGAGCCTTGCTCTTGGTAGATTATGAGCTAACAATTATTGATTGTTATTTGATGAGTTATTTCTAAAATAATAATTCGGTTAACTTACCATTAACACCGGGTGCATTTATGCATGTGCCTTCACTATCAAAGTCCATCCATGGAAAGGACACTTAATTGAATCGCCCATCACTTGTCCGCCGTCACCAATATTTGCCCCCAAATGAGGACAATAGGCATCGGAGACGTGAACGACACCAGAACTGCCTCTAAAGACAACCAAATCCATACCGAAAGCAAAGACTGGTTTTATTTGATTTCGTTTCACATCTCTTGACTCCAGAACTGGGATCCAACCGTTCGGATAAAATGGCGGCAATTCTTCGTTTTCATACATCTGTTTCCAATCATAGTGTTTGTAATTCCAATGTTGATCACTCAGATCCTAGATCATTTAATGAAAGTCTGAAAAAATACCAAACGCAAAACAATACCCTGATAATTTCGGTTGTGGTCAGAATCTTGTAAAAAAGCCATAAAATAAATAACATGAATGCCAAAAATATGATTGAGCTTGAACAACTCATTTGATTCACTGAATAAAGAACTAAAAATTAGTAAACTATCCATTCTAGTCAACATAGCAAGATCAAATGATTGGTAGATAAAACTGAAATCATTGTATTATATCATCTCTAAGAATAATAACCTGTTTTTCAGATGACCTGAGAATTCGAATTTAATTATAGTGTTATGTTTAAGAGTAGTCAAGGACAGTTTGGTCAGAATAAAAATATATCACCTTTGCGTCACCTTATATACCGGCATAACCAAGGTGGTTCAGCTTAGAAAGAACCCTACAGTCTATTAATCTTTTAAATACTCAAGCAAACTCTTGTGCTCTAGGAGTGGGGACTTTAATTTAAATGTAATTGCTTGCTCAATTTATTACTCACAGAACTATTTTGGGGGAAAAATAGAAATATTTTTCTATAAATCAATAGTTAAATAAATTTTATTACAGATTTAGAGCGATACCAGGAAAGCACTCTTGGCTATTCTTTAAATAGATAGTTGTAGTTTGTTATGAACTTACAAGGTCAGTATCTGTGCTCCTCACCCATAATCATGGTCATATGATTATGTCTTCGAGGCAATGAACCTGTTTTCTGCTAGAAAGTGAAATGTAGTGAATGAACCTCTTTATGTTCCCTTCTTTATGCTGTCCTTCGCTGAATGCCTATCTCTGCGATTAATCGTATAAAAATTAATCTGAAAATTTTAAGCACTTTTTGAGAAAAAAAACCCGAGGTCAGTGTTAATAATTGGTTTTTAGAGTTTTGATAGAGAAAATAATATTTTGGAGTAAATTAGATTCTCAAAATAATTCATTTATTATAATTTATTTTAGTTTATTATTTTTCTTTTATAATTATCAATTTCAAATAAGTTCATATTATTATTCATATTAATAGTATAATTAATAATATTAATTATTATAAATATTATTAATATTATTATCTAGCTCTTCTCATCATTATGAACGCTGTGATCAGAAAAATACAAATCCAAATGAATGTCACCACAAAACCCATATATACTTCGGTGTAGTCTATAGTCCACTGTCTGTACATAATATCTCTCAACGATTGAACTGCTATTGTATTCGGCATTAGTTTTGCAATCAATTGGATAAATGTCGGCATATTCTCTATGGGCCAAAAAACACCCGCCGTTGCCATCGATGAAATAAAGAAACATAATAATATCATTGAAGCAATTATAACATTAATAACTGTTAATGCAAGTAATAAACCAAAGAAAGCTCCACATAAGCCTTGACATAATAAGAGAGATACAAAAGTTAAAACTGAGCCGGTTATTGTTTGACCGATTATTAAATAAGGTAAAGTTAATAAGAATATTATTTGAAAACAAAGAATGAAGAATTGTGTGAATATATTTGATAGTATGAACTCTGGGGCTGATATTCCGGCCACAATACTCCGCTCAAAGAGGCCATCAATACGTTCGACATTAACCATATGTGCAGTGATTATAGACGTGACATAAAATGTAAGAGCGATATAAACGCCTGGAGTAGAAAATTCTCGAAGTGATCCTTTTGTATTGCCATAAATAGGCTCTTCTATTATTAATGGTAATTTTAGCAAGTTCCTATTTATGTTACTTCTATTGGCCACATCCATTGCGAACTCTAAATATGACAGATAGAGATGGCGTTCAATTTGAAGTCCAATCAATGGATTTGATCGGTCGATGTGGACATATATCTGACTTTCATCGATAGTCTCCTCATTCACTTCATTCATATATAGAAATCTTAAGCGAAGAGCTTTTGTTAGTCTTCCGTTGATTTCAATGGCGGCCGAATTCTGTCCCAATTTTACTGAATCTATTGCTTCTTCTATAGAATCATAAAACCCAACATTGAAAACATTGTTATCGATATGTTTACAAAACAACTTTCCCCAACTTTCGGTAATATTATATTTGAGTTCTTCGTCATAAATTGCAAGTTTAATACCTGTCGGTCCGTCACCAATACTAATGAGGACTATAATAACCAATATTGCGGTGAAAACTAATTCAAAGAGTAAATGAACCCAATTTCTGGTGATTCGGATGTAATTCTTATGCAAAAGTGCTGAAAATTTATGATTGAAAGTGGATTTCCTTGATGATATTTCATTGTCATTGTGGTCGATAACAGCAATTGTATTCTCAAAGCCATTGCCTTTTTTTAAATCAATTGTTTGAGTATTATTGTTATTTTGTATGTTTTTGGAAATATTTTCATCAAACATTGCTACTTGTTCAATTGAAACACAAGTAATGCCTTCATTTGATTGCTTGGTTTGTTCACACATTTCCTCCATATTTTGTGTAATTATTTGATTTTCATTACATAAACTTTCAGTTTTTAAATCCGTTTCTTCTGATATTGAATGACATAACTTAAGGAAGACGTCCTCCATATTAGTTGACTCATATTTGGTGAGCAAAATGTTCGGCTCGTCTTCAGTCAGTATTTTACCGCTTCTCATAAACGCCACAGTATTTGTATTCCGCGCCTCTTCAATATAATGTGTGGTCAAAATTATGGTCTGCCCAGACTTACTCAATTCTAAGAGATGAAGCCATATATTATGTCTTAGCACAGGATCTGTGCCTACAGTTGGTTCATCTAATATTAAAAGTGGTGGCGAATGAATGAGAGTACAGGCCAGGGATACGCGACGTTGTTGTCCACCCGATTGATTTCCTTGATAAAAATAGATATGTATATATTTCAATGATATTCTTCTCTGCCTGATAAATTACATAATATATCATTTTACAATGAATTGATTAAAAAGAAATATATTCACCAATTATTTTTCTTTTGTCTTTCAATTCCAAGATCTCTATTAGTTTGTCAGTCTTTTCTCTGATTTCAAATGATGTCATTCCATATATTTTCCCGAAATAAATGAGGATTTCTTCAGTTGTAAATTCTTGTACTAAAGCCAACTCTTGTGGCATATATCCAACACCAGCGCCCGGTATTTGAGATTGTGATGAACCAGGTTTTGAACCAAACACTTCAAGTTTTCCCCCATCAGGTACTATTCTCCCCAATATACATTTTAATAGTGTTCTTGAAAAAAAACATTTGGAATGAAATGGATCAATTCCCATTACCGTATTTATTCAAATACAAGCCACGGCTTATACAAGCTGTTTTCTTAAATTTTAGAAAAATGGAGAGGCGCAGCTTATACTCGAGGTGTTTTTAGCACAGGTTTATAATGGGTAGGATTGGGTTGAGTGTCATTTTCTATTCTGCGGCTGATACATGGGTGCGGCTTATATTCGAATAAATACGGTATTTATTTTACTTGTTACACTAAACATTAACAATTATATTCATTTTAATAATAATGACTTACGTTTTTCCGCAACCACTGGAGCCTAGAAGACCATATATCTCTCCTTTTTTTACCGTCATATCAATTCCTTTAAGAATTGGCTCATTTTTAGAATACGAGTAAATAATTTCTCGCATATATACAGCTTTCATTTCATTAGATACTTCATACATTTTATCGAATTTTGTTTAATTCAATTATTAATTCACAAATTATTTTTGTTTCAAATTGATTACAAACAAAAATTTAAATGCAATCAAAAGCCCAAATTGTTTGTACAAACTTTTAGTAATTTTTTTAATGAGAGTTCTTTTCTTATACCACTTCTAATTCAAAGGACAATTTATTTCAAGTAAAACCGGTTCATCAAAATTTTATTCAAGTGTGTGAAAGTTGATAACTATCTTCTTTTTAATAGCAATGAACATTGACTGAACATTTTGTATATTCATACTTGACCTTGAACAATTTTTTTACACTTCATATAATCAGAGTTGATATTTAATGAATTAAAGTTCAAACTTTGAATGCAAAACATATAAATTTTGAATAACTTTAAACTCTTATTTATATTGAGTCTAATATAAAGTCTAAAAAAAAGACCTGAACTTAAAAAATGGTCATTTTTTGACAGGGATGAGAACGTTTTTATATCTTACAAAGAGGCACAGGTACACTAACACTTACAAAGCCATACAGCATCACTGATTACGTGTTATTGATAAAATTTAATGTTATTCAAGAATTCAAACTAAAATGTAATCAAGGCCAAGGGCATACTTTCTGAATTTTTATCTTTTTAATAACTTTCTATAACATTCAGCACTGAATGAAAAAATAATAGTTATCATAAAATAGGTTAACCTACTTGTTAGTGAGATACTTCTACTTGTGATAAATTACCAGATATATTTAATAATTAACTTGCTACTTAATAGGTGACATCTTTTTCTTCAAGTTGGATAAACCATATTTCAGTATATAAAGCAAAGATAACCTCCTTTATGATCAAAAAATGAATATTACATTAAGATTCTTCACAGAATTTTGAACGAATTAGTTTACTGATACATGGGTAATTAAAATATTCTTGTTCAATTAAAATTCGGATAAACTTAGCTGGCTTACAGCTCTAATTCAAACTCTATACTAGTGTTCAAAGAAGGCAGATAAATAATTTCTTTATTATTTATGGAATGCAATTATTAATTTACCCTATTTCTATTAAAGTGAGTTGCTATATAATTTTAATGTCTAAACATTGACCCCTATTCAGAGTACTAGTGTTTAATCAAGGCTTTGATTTTATTTGAGTAAAAAGTTTATAATGTGTTATCAAAATCAACTTTTCTTTAATAAATTTGAACACTAACATACTATGTACGTATTGTTTGTAAGGCGTTAGATGTACTAAAGCTCTAGTTAAACCCAGATAATTTTACCCTGATTGAACACTATTATGTAGTGTAAATTAGAGTTGTTTTACGGGACTTACTCTTATATGTACTGTTAGATGTACTACCCGCCAAGTTGAACATGTAAAAATTGAACACTACATTTATAGACCCTATTTCTCCTAATGATTTGACGGAAGATTTTTATTTGTTATCTTGATGAAATTTTATTTGCGTGCTCTCTTCAATAAACTGAAAAGAAATATCAAAGAATTTTGCAAAAGTCATAATGAAAGATAACCCCAAAAGAGGTGGACCTGGTTTAAAATATGGATATGACATAGGGATAAAATTAGTTTTATTTTATATCCAATATTTTATTGGATATTTATATTATGTTTTTTACAAGATTCTTACCACAACCGAAATTATTCACCCAACTCAATATTTCCCTAGTGAATCCTTTTAATCTAAATCAATTCAAAATTCACCCAACTCAATATTTCCCTAGTGAATTCTTTCAATCTAAATCGATTCTAAATTCACCCAACTCAATATTTCCCTAGTGATCTAAATTATCTAAATTAATTCCAATTCTTCAAAATAAAACTTCATATAATCCTCTCTAATCTGTCCTTCCCTTTATTTTATCCCACTACAGTTAAAACAAGATATTAAAATTAATTATTGAAAATATCGGTTATAATTGGCTCAGATTCAAAGAAGGGGCAGCTCCTAGTAGTAATAGTTGTATCTAGAAGGTTCTACTCATCCTTTATTAAATTTAACTCATTTTTTATCACAAAAAGATAAGTGTATAAATGGATTAATAAAATTTCTTGTGATAATCACAACTATATAAAGTCCATAAAATTTTTGAAAACTTATAGTTTTCAGAATTTGTAAATTATTTCAGTTTTTGCTCGTCTTTATAAGAATTGATTTTTTTTTACAAAATATGAATAACAATATGTTCACGAATAACGATATAGTGATCAGTGGAATGTCGGGTCGGTTCCCGTCCTCCAGAAATGTTGAAGAATTTAAACAGAATCTGTACGGAGGGGTGGATATGGTCACCAATAGTGAGGACAGATGGCCTGATGGTAAGTTTCATATAGCGTTTTCAAATCGAAGATCTAGTTAATGGAGCATGGAAAAATATTTTTTGGATTTTGATCGACTATAATGTTATTTTTGCATATACCAAAAATTATTCAAGGTATTTTTGGAATAACCAATCGAATGGGAAGAGTACCCGATTTCAACCGTTTTGATAGCGATTACTTCGGTGTTATGAAACAAATGGTAGAACATATGGACCCGGAGTTGAAACTTTTATTGGAGGCTACATATGAAGCTATTGTAGATGCAGGTATGTACAGATAAATCCAAATGAGTGAATTTCAACTTGCATCAATAGTCGCTTTATCATATTTTTCAAATTGAGTCAATCAATTTATTCATTAAAGACTGATTGATTTATCAAGCTAGATAAAGAAATTATTGATGCAAGTCTAAATTCACTCATCTGGATTTATCTGTACAGTCTAAAACTCAATTCCGTGTTTCAATTTGAATTGATAATCAATTTATCAGGTTTATCATATTTAGTCATTCAATATATTTATTAAAGACTAATCTCTTTATCAATTTTGATAAATGGATTATCTATTCAAGTTGAAATTCACTATCATGCTTTCAACTGTACTTACACTGGCTAACTAGCACATGGTAGATTTTAATCAAATTATTTTTATATTTAAGGAATTAATCCGCAGTTACTTCAAGGCTCCAGAACTGGTGTTTATGTGGGAACATCAACTTATCCCATGAGTGATGGTTACCCACAATTATTGCAACCAGATTTGAATAAAAGCAAAGCAATGTCTTTAATCAACATCATGGCCAATTTGAAAGCTCTCTATGCAAATAGAATATCTTTTACATTTGATTTCAAAGGACCATCACTTATAACAGACACCGCCTGTTCTGCGAGTTTGACCGCATTTAATATCGCAATCAATGATCTTAGATTAGGTCAGTAATTGTTATACCATTTAATATGTAATAAATATTTTTATTTTCACTAGGTAATATTGATTACGCGATAGTGGGCGGCACTCATATGACTTTACAGCCGTTTCTAATGCAATCTCAACAGGAATCAGGTTTGTGTTCACAAAGAGGTATATCCGCTGTTTTGGATGAGAGCGCCGATGGTTTTGTGAAATCAGACGCCAGTGTCATTTTATTTTTACAAAAGCAGTCAACTGCTAAACGGGTCTATGCAAATGTGCTGACCTCACGATTGAATGTGGACGGGAAGAAAAAAAAGGGCATGCTATTTCCTTCTTCTGAAGGACAGGAAGAGTTAATGGTAATGGCATATAAAGAGGCCGGAATAGATCCGCTCAAATTGTCTTATATTGAGGCACATCTCACAGGAACTAAAGTGAGTACTGTATTTTAGCGTGTATAAGCCGCACCCATGTATAAGCAACACATTAGATGTTTGGACCCTTCCAATTTTTACCCAATATAAACCTATACTAAACAAGGCTAGTTTGAGCCTAACTAATATTTCACAACATTGACTATATTTCTTGACCTTCTTTATTTTTATAATGGGTAGGGTAAACGACAAAACTATATACTACATTTCCTTAAAGTCAATGTAGTGAAAAACACATATCATTTTTCAGAATTTGCACCTCAAAACCTATACAAGCTAAAATACAGTAATTTATTTAAACACAGATTTAATTATATTGAATCAATATTATTGACCATGGTACATTTATAGGTTGGAGATATTCAAGAAGTGAAATCCATATACAACGCTTACATTTCACGAACTGGAAGAAAAGAGCCCTTGCCTTTGGGTTTCCTAAAAAGTAATACCGGTCACACAGAAGGGGCATCAGGTGTCAGCGCTTTGGTTAAAGTGATTCTGTGCTTTGAAAATGAAGCCATTCCTCCGAATATTAATTTGAAACAAATAAAGCAAGAGTGCTTAGAGTATTGTCCGCCATTATATCCCAATACTGAAGTGTTAAAATATAATCCAGGTATTTTAAGTTTATTGAAATTTTCATAATTTAAAACCAATTTGAATATATTAAGGTATGGCTGCGGTTAACAACTTTGGTATCGGAGGAGTGAACGGACACGTATTGATTGAACCAAACTATAAGCTCTCAAATGAAGACAACTTTAAAATTTGTGAAAATATTCCCCGAATTGTAAACATTTGCGGCCGAACTGAGGAAGCGGTCAGACATGTGTTCAGTTATATTGAAAACAATCCGCAAAACATTACTCGCGATTTTCTCGCACTATTGGCTGACACCATGAAAAATGAACCCAGTGTTAACTCAGCAGGCTTGCCTTTTAGAGGTTAGTATCATTATTAAAACTTATAGTAACTATTTCATGGTATCATTCTATATAAATATATTTTAGGTTCAATAATAATAAAAAGTATGAGTGGAATGGTGTCAGGCCTTCAATACGAATATAAGAAACAAATGTCACAAATGAAGACCAAAATCCTTAAACCGATTTGGTTTCTGTTCCCCGGTTTGGGCGGACAGTGGAGTGGTATGGCTAAGGCTTTGATGCCAATCAAGATATTTGCCGATAAAATAGAGGAATGCCATCAAATACTCACTAAATTCGGGGTAAATTTAAAACATTTACTTTTATCGGAGGAAAAGGAGGCCATGTCTTCAATGACAGCCAAATTCTGTGCCACAACTGCTATAGAAATAGCATTATTTGAAATATTGAAAGCACTCGACATAACTCCCGATGGAATTATTGGACACTCATTTGGAGAGATAGCCTGTGCTTACGCTGACGAATGCCTCACAACAAAAGAAGCGATGATTACAACTTATATGAGGGGAGCCATCACTGAAAGTGATGACAAAATACCAAAGGGTATGATGACTGTCTGTGGACTGAATAAATCAGAGGCGAAGAATATATTGCCACCAGAAGTTTGTATCGCCTGCTATAATGGCAGGAATACTGTTGTATTATCAGGTAATTCATAAAATAGTTGAAAATATGATAGAACTTATTGATTATATTTTGATATTCAGGTCCCGAAACACCGATGAAAACAATAATCAATGAATTGAAACAAAAGAATATTTTCGTACATCAGTTGGAAAGCAGTGGTATTCCATTTCACAGCAAATATATGATGAGTTCCGCACAGCATATGATTGATAAAATAAAAGAATACATACCTAATCCTAAGAAGAGGTCTAATAAATGGATTTCCACTTCAATTGAAGAAAATGAATCCAAAGAAGATGTACTTAAATTTGCGTCGCCTGAATATTTTGTGAATAACTTGGTCAGTCCAGTCTACTTCTATGATAAGTGCAAAGACCTTCCCTCCGATGCTATTATCATAGAAATAGGACCGCACGGAGTGTTCAGGAAAATAGTAACGGAAACACTGGAGTCGGCCTCATATCTGAGTCTAATTAAAAAGGACTCAAACGATACAAATTTGGATAACTTTCTTATAGCGATCGCAACACTCTATGAGTTGGGTCTCAACCCTTCCATTGAGAACTTATATCCAAAGGTAGAGTTTCCTGTCAGCAGAGGTACGCCATCAATTGGTTCACTAATAAAGTGGGACCACAGTATTGAATATCCATACCGGTGTTATCCGAATGATTATAATCAAAGCACAGCATCTGATATGAATGTGATTATTAACATCACAACCAATGAAGACGAATTTTACATTGGTCATTGTGTAGACGGAAATGTCATCTTTCCGGCTACTGGTTATCTAATGTTGGCCTGGCGTATATTCGCTGCTACGTTAGGTCAAACCTGGGAAAAGGTACCGGTTGTGTTTGAAAGCGTTCAGTTCAAACGAATGGTGTTTTTGTCTGAAACTAATAAAACTGTCCTCAAAGTCAGATACGACAGACACACGGGTAATGTTAAATGTTAAATTGATTTTAATTAATTTACTCTAAATATTACTAGGATATTTTCATGTTCTTGAAAATGATAACATTTGTGCGACGGGTAGAGTTCATTCGCCAACAGAAGACCCACTTTTACTTCAACAGATTATTCACGAAAAACAGAACTCTATTCTCGAGAATGAGTTCAGTTTAGGCGCAGACGATATCTATAAAGATCTCGGAATTATGGGATACGAGTATAGCCGAGAATTTAGAGGACTGAAGAATATCCGAACCAATGATTTCCAAGAAATTCACGGTATCTGTAAGTGGACGGGAAATGTGGTCACATATTTGGACGCATTATTGCAGTCAATGATATTCGCGGTTCCATTGAGAAAGTTGATGGTACCGGTTATGATACGAGTGCTGAGAATCGATCCAAAAACCTTTTGTGATGCGGCCCTTCATTATAAGATTTTGGAGACCAAGTTATCTATTACTGACGAAAATGATAAAGAAATGTTTAATTTGAAAGAAAAATCAATCTCTGATTTAGTCGATAGTGTTATGTCAGGCATAACGAGAAGATTTTGTTTGTTTGAATCAGAGATTCCTTTTCATTACAACTCTAAGACTAAACTACTGGTCAGTCACGGCATTGAAATCGAAGAAGTGATCGCTTACCCGATTCCACGCAAAGTAGATGTGACTAATCTGGTGCTCGACTCGTATGAGTTTGTCTCGAATGATGACAACTGTGCTATTGAAGAGTACGACAGAAATAATATCATTGAATATTTAGAGGTATTTATTTTAAAAAAATAATTAGAAAAAAATGTTTAAAAATATTTAAATTAATTTTTTCAAAGGTTTGCAAATCAATGGCAGTAAAAGTCAAACAAATGGGAATCAAAGACTTGAAATGCGATTTCAATTATCA
>JAQGCQ010000381.1:0-15062 GCA_034699945.1 Chamobates pusillus
CTCTTAGATTTCAACTAATTATGAACTCAACACTTGAATAAGAGTCGGACAAACGATGGTTATAGTTACCAGAGTAAGTCTTTCTCATTAATATTTTGTTAATATCTTATTAATTAATATTCAATCGATAAAAAGGGTGACTATATTTGGATCGAACCCCAAACCAAAAGGGAGTTCGATGTGGCGATCGGTGCCCGAGTTATCGCCGCTGAGGGCAGACGAATACAAGTGGTGGACGACGACGCAAAGGTATCTCTACTATAAACCATCAAATTTCTCAACTTATACTTTGAATAAAATTAGGAACAATGGCTGACACCCGAGAGAAGGATAAAAGCAATGCACCCCACATCCATTCAAGGCGTCGAAGATATGATTTCTTTGGGGGACTTACATGAGGCCGGAATACTCAGGAATTTACTGATCAGATATAATGAAAATGTCATTTATGTGAGAATCACATTATTTCTAATTATTAAATATTTGAATTAAATGTTATCTTCATTGTCAGACATACACCGGTTCCATCTTAGTTGCAGTGAACCCCTACCAAATCCTCCCAATTTATACAGTGGAACAGATAAAGTTATACAAAGATCGTAAGATAGGAGAACTGCCGCCACATATATTCGCGATCGGAGACAATGCATCCAATAATATGAAGCGTTACCGACAGGACCAGTGCATTATCATTAGTGGAGAGAGTGGCGCCGGAAAGACTGAATCAACCAAATTAATTCTCCAATATTTAGCAGCTATAAGTGGTCAGCACTCTTGGATCGAACAACAGATTTTGGAGGCAAACCCCATATTAGAGGGTATTTATAATTATAAAACTTTATTTTAAAAGTTTGTAAATTAATACCAAATAATGGAATGTTTTAAAGCTTTTGGAAACGCAAAGACTATAAGGAATGACAATTCGAGTCGTTTTGGAAAATATATAGACATTCACTTCAGTAAACAGGGAGTCATCGAAGGAGCAAAAATCGATCAGTACTTACTTGAAAAGTCAAGAATTGTAGGTCAGGCCACTGACGAAAGAAATTATCACATCTTCTACTGTTTATTGGCCGGAATGACTAAAGAAGAGAAGCATAAATTGGAGTTACATGATGCATCCAAATTCTACTATTTGACCCAGGGTGGAACCATCACTTGTGACGGCAGGAATGACGCCGCAGAATTCGCTGATATCAAGTCTGCGATGAAAGTCCTTATGTTTTCCGAACCTGAAGTTTGGGAAGTAATAAAAATATTGAGTGCACTCTTGCACTTAGGAAATATCAAATTCAGAGGTATTCCATATCTGGTCATTGTTTGTCACTTTTGTGATCTGTTTTTTAATTGAAATGATAGCCACAGTTATCGCTAATTTGGACGCCACAGAAATAACAAATACCGGGAGCGCTGGCAGTGCCTCAAAGCTCTTGGATGTAAACCAACAGCATCTGATCGATGCACTGACCACACGAACAATATTCGCCCATGGTGATACTGTTGTGTCCACAATGAGTTCAGAACAATCACTGGATGTGAGGGATGCGTTTGTGAAAGGCATTTATGGCCGAATGTTTGTGTGGATCGTTAACAAGATCAATTCAGCCATTTATAAGCCTAAAGCGTCTGTCAATCACTACCGAACTTCTATCGGAGTTCTCGATATTTTCGGATTCGAGAACTTCAAAGTCAATAGTTTTGAACAGTTCTGCATAAACTACGCCAACGAAAACTTACAGCAATTCTTCGTTCGACATATTTTCAAATTAGAACAGGAAGAGTATAACTTAGAGACAATCAATTGGCAACACATCGAATTTGTCGACAATCAGGAGGCACTCGATCTGATCGCAGCCAAACCCATGAATATAATGGCTCTGATCGACGAAGAGAGCAAATTTCCTAAAGGGACGGACTCTACTCTTCTCCATAAATTGCATAAAACTCACGGAACAAATGCTAATTATCTCAAACCTAAATCAGATATCAATCAATCATTTGGTTTAAACCATTTCGCGGGAATTGTATTCTATGACACCAGAGGTAGGAATCAATTTCTCACAATTATTACTACTTTTTATTCTTTTTGTGTTTCAAACAAACAATTTAATCGATTTTCTTGTTTTAGGATTTTTGGAGAAAAATCGCGATACTTTCAATGCTGATCTAGTACAACTAATTCAAGTCAGCAAAAACAGATTTTTACAGAGCCTTTTCACTCAGGAGTTCGGAATGGTATGTCTTTGAATCTAATTTTAAAATTAAATCAAAATTTGTTGTATTTTAATATCATTTTAGGGGAACGACACCCGAAAGAAAGCTCCCACTCTTAGTGCTCAGTTTAAAAAGTCTTTGGATTCACTAATGAGACAATTGAGTCAATGCCACCCTTTTTTCATTCGATGTATTAAACCGAATGAAATCAAAAAACCAACGGTTTGTTCGGCTCTTAATTTTTATCAAAACTTTATTTAACTAAAAAAATAAGATTCAAAAGGAATGTATCGATCGATTAAAACCAATGTTTTCTTTCAGATGTTTGACCGCTATTTGTGTTGCAAACAACTCAGGTATTCAGGAATGATGGAAACCATTCGCATCCGAAGAGCTGGTTATCCCATAAGACATACATTTATGGAATTCATAGACAGATACCGATTTCTTTTGCCCGGAATCGGACCCTCTCATAAAGTGGCCGATTGTAAGGCTATGACACATAAAATCTGTTCCACAGTTTTAGGGAGAGTTGACTATCAGTTGGGAAAATCAAAAGTGTTTCTTAAGGTATGTTTTAATTCAATTTGATATCACTCTTATTGGTTGAATTTATTTGAATAATAGGACGCTCACGACCTGTTCCTCGAGCAGGAGAGAGATCGAGTCCTTACCAAAAAGATTCTGACCCTTCAGAGGGCTATAAAGGGCTGGTATTATAGAAGAAAGTTCTTAACGATGAAGACTAACGCGATTACTATTCAGCGCTATTGGAGGGGTTTTATTCAACGCAAGAAATATAAAGCAGTGAGTACTGGAGGGGAGCTTATAATAGCATTCCTTCCTATTGTTATGCATACCTGTGCACTACCACTGATATAATACATTCCATAGATGCGTTTGGGTTATCTAAGATTACAGGCATTCATTCAGTCCCGAGTATTGACTCATCGATTCAAACATCTTCGGCGACATATCGTCTCATTGCAGGCCATTTGTCGAGGATTTCTCGTCAGAAGAGATTTCCATAGTAGACATCGCGCGGCCCTTAAGATTCAAGCTTTTATAAGGGGTGCCATCGCTCGCAAGAAGTATCATCGCTTAAGAAATGAAAATAGAAGTCGTTTGGAAGCACTTCGACTCAAAGAACAGGAAGAATCTCTTCTTAGGAAACAAATGAATCCGAAAAAAGCCAAAGAAATCGCAGAACAGAATTATTTCGAAAGAATATTAGAATTCGAGTCAAAGAAAAAAGAGACAGAAATTGAAGAAAAGCGTCAAATCGAAGAGAAGAAGGTTATCATAACGGATGCCGTCCACAGACAGGACGAAGTCTTAGACGACTCCAAACTCGTGGACGCAATGTTTGATTTTCTTCCGCGAACTGATAATCTGAGTGATCAAAACGGACCGTCAGCTTTCAGAGACTTAGAGAGACCTAATGGTGATATCAATAATGATTTAATCGAAAGCGAAGGCATAGTTCCACCCGTTCCTCACGAAGAGCTGGAAGACTTGTCTGAATACAAGTTCCAGAAGTTTGCGACAACATATTTCCAAGGTAATGTTGGACATCAATATCAACGAAAACCACTGAAACAACCGCTTCTACCTCTTCAGACTCAGGGAGATTGTATGGTAAGTCCCTATCATTGCTTGTATTCAATGCATGAATGACTCGATGTATGCGTTAATGCGTTTAAAGCTATTTATGCGATAATTACTCGTTTGAAGACTTCTTAATATATTCAACAAATTCGTCAAATTTTTGAGACTTTAATTAATAAAAATAATTACATTTTTTAGGCTTCGATTGCGCTCTGGATTACAGTTTTACGGTTTATGGGAGACTTGACTGAACCCAAGTTCCATACCATGGGAAGAGTGAGTTCTTTTACTATTGTTTTTGTTAACAGTCGTTGCATAACATTAAACGATTGGTTATTATCTTAAGGATAATACTTCTGTAATGAGTAAAGTGAGCGCAACTTTGGGCAGGAATTTCATTAAAAGCAAGGAGTTCCAGGAGGCACAACTCATGGGACTCGAACTCACGGTACGACTCACTCTCACACTTATCTCCCAGTTATAGACTATGACTAATAAAATGCATATATTTTGCAACAATTATTAAAGGAGTCGGAGAGTAAACCCAAGAGTCGTTCGATTCGTAACAAATTGGTGTCACTGACTCTTAAGAAGAAAAACAAATTGAGTGAAGACGTGAGACGACGCCTTCAGGACGACGATATCGCTGCCGACACATACAGTAGTTGGCTCGAGTCCAGACCCACTTCCAACCTCGAAAAGTTACACTTCATTATTGGGCATGGTATACTCAGAGAGGAGTTGAGGTTCGCACACATTTTGTTTCCTTAATCTAATATCTTTCATATCTATAAATATCTGAAGACATTTCTAACGTATTTTATTTAAAAACTGTTTTACTTTTTAATCGATTCCTTCTTAAGAATACCATATAATTGGTGTCAGTATTGGTGTCATTGACTTTTTAAAACTTTATTCGAGGTTAAGGTTAGGAACAATCAAAAGTGAAATCTTTATTAAATTAACATTTTATTCAAATTCAATAAAAAATGTTAATCAAAGGGTCGCTTAAAATGACCTTACTTATAATTTTAGATATTTAAGTTAAACGAAGCATTTATTTGTATCCGACTATTTTGACAATTATATGACAACTATTAGCCCCCACTCCTATCAATTGGTTTAATAATTGATAATTAATTTGAAATCATTTCTTTCAATTAGAGATGAGATTTATTGTCAGATTTGTAAGCAATTGACAACAAATCAGAGTAAGTCCTCTCACGCGCGCGGATGGATTCTACTTTCATTATGTGTCGGGTGTTTCGCTCCATCAGAAAAGGTTTGTTCATTTTATTTTTTTTAATTTTAAACAATTAATTCCTTAATTCTAAAATAAACGAAAACTAGTCTCGTTTCTTAATACAAGAAACATGTAGAAACTTGTATGTCCAAGATCAATTGGCATCAAATTCACAACTATACTCAATTTGTTTATTTGACTGAAGTAGTGCTCAATTTACCAATTTTTACAATAATTGTAAGGAATTACTGTATTAATTTAAGGAATGAGTAGATTACCAGTGTCATTTCACTTTAATATGAATATTGGAATAATTCAATAACAATTATTACCTTGCATACTTTTGGTTGTTAACTTTGCATGTAATGTTAACAAGATTATTATTTCAAAGATAAGCAAAAGATAAAAATCAATTTTTCGGTCAATTGTTTGTTAACTTATCTCTGTTTAAATCTGAAAAATGACTATAAATGTGGTCATTTTAGCGCTAATTTGGCAAATAATTGATATTAACGAATAGCCCTAAAGAGTGATCCAATGATAGCGCAAAGAATAACAAAAAGAGTTCATAACTTTTTCAAGAGTTTTATTTGATTTCTTAACAATCATATGAGAACTAAAGCGACAAAAAGTTACTTTTTATTACAATTAAATATCCATTAATTTTTGCACAGTTTGTCAAATACCTACTCAACTTCATAAGAGAAGGTCCTCCGGGTTATGCCCCTTATTGTGAAGATAGATTAAGAAGAACATTTGCAAACGGCACAAGGGGTCAGCCCCCTTCTTGGTTAGAGTTGCAAGCCACCAAATCAAAGAAGCCACTAATGCTTCCGATCACTTTTATGGACGGAAATACGAAAACCCTTTTAGCCGATTCTGCGACCACTGCACGTGAACTGTGCGCTCAGTTGTCTGAAAAGATTGGTCTTAAAGATCAGTTCGGTTTCTCTTTATATATCGCACTCTTTGATAAAGTGTCGTCTTTGGGAAGCGGTGGCGAACATGTAATGGATGCCATCTCTCAATGTGAACAATATGCCAAAGAACAGGGCGCTCAGGAAAGAAACGCTCCTTGGAGATTATTTTTCAGAAAAGAGATTTTCGCACCTTGGCACGACCCCACAGAAGATGGGGTGGCCACTAATCTTATCTATCAACAAGTTGTTCGTGGAGTCAAATTCGGTGAATATCGCTGTGAAAAAGAGGAGGAATTGGCTATGATTTCGGCGCAACAGTATTACATCGAATTCGGGGAAGACCTCAAACTCGATAAACTGGTCTCAGTTCTGACTAATTATATTCCGGATCATTGTTTACAATCAAATGATAAGAGTATTGAGAAGTGGGCCAACCTTATAGTCACCGCTCATAAAAAGGTAATTACTTTTGATTTACATATTATTTACTTATTAAGAGTCGATTTGATTTTAACACATCTTTTAATACTTTGAATATTTTGCTTATTTTAGAGTTACTTTTATAAAGAAAAGATATCTCACCTTAAGATCAAAGAGGATATCGTAGAATATGCCAAATACAAGTGGCCACTCCTCTTCTCTCGCTTTTATGAGGCCTTCCGAGTGAGTGGTCCTATTCTACCCAAAAACGATGTGATTATTGCCATAAACTGGACCGGAATCTATATGGTTGACGATCAGGAACAGGTTTTATTAGAGCTTTCATTTCCGGAAATCACAGCAGCGATCAGTCAGAAGAGTAGCCGACCCTTTATGCAAAACTTTATGATGACTACAGTCAGAGGAGAAGAGTTTACATTCCAGTCCCCAAACTCTGAAGATATTTGTGAATTAATTTCTTTCTTTTTGAATGGACTTAAGAGTAGATCTAAGTTTGTGATAGCACTCCAAGACTATAGAGGAGACGGACCATCAGTATTGTCATTCACTCAGGGAGACCTTATGTTATTGGAGGGCCCCTATAATGGAGATTATGTTCTTAAAAATACTTGGGTTAGCGCTACGTTAGAGAAATCGGGCGAAAAGGGTGACGTTCCGACTGAATGCGTATATGTTTTGCCCACAACTACTAAACCGGCGAACAGTATATTAGTTGTGTTCAGCGCTGATAATCTCGACCAAAGTAGTCGACATCTGTTCAGTTATCCTCAAACCAATGGTTTCGATGCACACGAAAAGCCACACACTCTCGAAGAATATTCAATCGATCACTTCAGACCTCCCCCTAAGTATACACTTCCCCGAACCCTAACATTTTCTTCGGCCCGAAAGCGTAATGTCGACCAATTGTGGAAACACTCGAGAGAACCGATTAAACAGCCGTTACTTAAGAAACTTCAAAATAAAGAAGACCTCATCCAAGAGAGTTGTTTCGCTTTTAATGATATCCTTTTCATTTGAATTTCTATTTATATTTAAAATATCTTAAAATTCTATTTTTGTCTAAAAATTCAAAGATTTTTCCTTAACTTCTTTGCACCAATTCTTAAATATATGGGAGACCTTCCCTCCAGACGTACGCGAAGTGGTAACGATTTGACGGATCAAATATTTGAGGGACCGCTCAAATTTGTAAGCATTTAATTGTGTTTTAGTTGTTTCTAAACTTAAGTTTGAATTTAGGATATTCTGAGGGATGAGATCTACTGTCAAATTATGAAACAATTGACGGATAATAAGAATCGGTAAACAATAACACAATAATATTCACAAATTTCTATCATTTTCTCTAACATTTAATCAATAGGTTAAGTGAAGAGAGAGGTTGGGAATTGATGTGGTTGTCCACTGGATTGTTCGCACCGAGTCAGACATTATTGAGGGAATTAACTCTTTTCTTAAGAACGAGAAGACATCCCATAGCTATTGACTCACTTCAAAGATTACATAAAACTTTAAGGTATTTACTATTTTATTATTCAATTTTGTTCTCAAATCAATTGAATTGATTCTAAGGAACGGACAAAGAAAATATCCGCCACATTTAGTAGAAGTAGAGGCCATTCAGCACAAGACAACTCAAATCTTCCATAAAGTCTACTTCCCAGACGATACGGATGAGGTATTTCTGTTCAATTCCTTATAATAAACACTTTCTAATTAATTTTGTTTGACTTAATAGGCATTTGAAGTCGATTCGAGTACCAGAGCTAAGGATTTCTGTCTGGATATCGCACAGCGTCTCAATTTGCGAACAGCAGAAGGGTTTAGTCTTTTCGTCAAAATTGCAGACAAAGTGATAAGTGTTCCCGAAGCCGACTTCTTCTTCGATTTCGTTAGGCATTTAACTGATTGGATTAGAAAAGCGCGGCCTTCCAGAGATGGTTTGCATTTTATCAGTTCATTGATTATTTGCTGAACATATCTTTCATTTTTCAAAGGATCGGTTCCACAATTCACTTATCAGGTCTTCTTCATGAAAAAATTATGGACTAATACTGTTCCCGCAAAGGATAGAAATGCAGACCTTATATTCCATTACCACCAAGTACATTTAGCACAACATTTTTCAAATATATATATTTTAATGATTTTGTAATCGAATAGGAATTACCAAAACTTTTGAGAGGATATCATAAGTGTAGTAAAGAAGACGCCGCAAAGTTAGCCGCTCTTATATTAAGGGTCAGATTTGGCGAAAGTAAAGCTGAACTTCAAATGATTCCGTGAGTTCTCATCCATTGAATGATTAGTGAATCAAATGAATTAATAATTAAAATATTTGTTGATTGACAGCAATATATTGCATGAACTCATTCCTATTGATGTCATCAAAACTCAAAACCCAAACGAATGGAAAAAGGTTTGCAAATCTAATGATTAGATTTAAATTTAATTATTAATAATGTTTTGTTTGTTTCAGTCAATAATCACTGCTTATAATCAAGAAAATGGTCTCAATTCTGAAAACGCGAAAATCTCTTTCCTTAAATATGTATATAAATGGCCGACATTTGGTTCGGCCTTTTTTGAAGTTAAGGTAAGTCTAAAACTTGACTTAAATGAATCTAATAGTGTTATTGAACAGCAAAACGGAGACACCAATTATCCGGAACACCTTCTGATTGCTATAAACAAGAACGGGGTCAGTCTCATCGATCCGGTGACCAAAGATATTCTGGTTACTCATCCGTTCACAAGAATATCTAACTGGAGCTCTGGTAACACATACTTTCATATGACAATAGGAAATCTGGTTCGCGGCAGTAAACTGTTGTGCGAAACACCACTCGTAAGCATTTTTTATACAATTTATTCAATCATTTTTTAATTAATTTTATTCTTTCGAAGGGCTATAAAATGGACGACTTATTGACATCTTATATAAGTCTAATGTTAAGCAATATAAACAAGCAGAAAGTTCTCACCAATAGAGCAGTCAAATGATGTCTCGATTCTAATCACAAAGTGATATATAGTTTTCAATTTCTTATATTTTTTCTATTAAAGCCTACATTTGTATCAATGGAGCGGTTATTTTAATTTATTGAATACTTCTTTTGTTGAAATTATTTTCTAATTCGTTAATAAAAGTTCAGAATTTGTCGAATCGAGTCTTCACTTGTGTTTAATTCAAAGTATTGTCTAATGAATTGTTAGTCGTTTTGACATTAAATCTAATTATCGTTTATTTTGGAAAAATCAGGAAAAATGATTGGAAAATAAGTCTAATAAAAGATGAGTTAATAGTATTTATACCGAAAATATTATAAATACATATATTATAAGCGAAATGAGAGCACAAAAAACCCCAAAACGAATGAAACGTTCAATTCTTGCGATGAATTTGAGTTAATGATAGTATTGTTTAAAATTTTCCCATTTTTTTTATTTTAATTTTATATGAAAAGCGCGAAACCACTCGGAAATTAAAAAAACATATAATTCAAAATATTAACAGTTTTTTATAAACTCGTTTACGACTGGTTTCGAGCGTTTCGTCAATTAATTAATGTATAAACACTTCCAAAATGGGTATTATATTAATTTAAATTAGATGAGGTCGGCCACATTCATCGGCATCTCCTCTATTTGTGTATTATAGAACTGCTCGATGTCATGCAGAGCTCGCTTGTCCTCAGCAGTCACGAAGTTAATGGCAGCCCCCTTACGACCAAAACGTCCACCCCTTCCGATTCTGTGCACACAAACAATATTTGAGTCAAAATATTCAAACAAAAGTCAATTAAAATACCGATGAATATAATTTTCGCGATTTGTGGGCAAATCATAATTAATGACGAGTGAGACCTGTTGTACGTCAATACCTCGCGCTAACAGATCAGTAGTGATCAGAACACGACTCGAACCCGAACGGAACTCTCGCATAATTACTTCGCGTTGCTTTTGTTCCATATCTCCGTGCTTTGGGAATAACATTACATAAATTAGTGACTCTTCAAATAGAAGACAATTGTATTAAAAGTGATTGAGATATCACTCCATTAGACTGGAGTGGATCTCACCCATACTCTTAAGGTTACTCTCCTTCACAATGACGATCTTAATTCACAATAAGTTGTGATTAAGTGCTTTTAAGTGAAGGCATTCAAAAGTAAATCCATTTAATAATTAGTACTAACCATATGGGAGACAGTGAAGTCCCTCTGTTGCATTTTTTCAGTGAGCCAGTCCACTTTCCTTCGAGTGTTACAGAATATGACGGCTTGAGTTATGGTCAATGTTTCGTATAAATCGCATAAAGTGTCGAATTTCCACTCTTCCCTCTCAATCAATACAAAAAATTGTTTGATTCCCTCGAGAGTGAGCTCTTCCTTCTTCACGAGAATACGGATCGGGTCTCTCATAAAGCGTTTGGTCACTTCCAAGACCTCAGCGGGCATTGTGGCCGACAGAAGAATTACTTGAATCGTTTGATTCAATGTCTT
The DNA here is from genome assembly GCA_034699945.1 of Chamobates pusillus. NCBI lineage: Eukaryota > Metazoa > Arthropoda > Arachnida > Sarcoptiformes > Chamobatidae > Chamobates > Chamobates pusillus. Next base: position 10,935 of record JAQGCQ010000381.1, read on the forward strand.
AAAGACGTCATAGATCTGATCTTTGAATCCGCGCGACAGCATTTCGTCGGCCTCATCCAACACGAATATCTTTATGTGGTCCGGACCTACCGGTGCGACAATACATTACAATCAAATGTCAAATACTGACAACACTTACGTAAAGCCCTTCGAGTGATCATATCGTAGACACGACCGGGAGTTCCCACAACTATATGAACTCCCATTTCCAGTTTGCGAATGTCTTCGCGGACATTAGTGCCGCCAATGCAGGCGTGGCACTGGGCGTTCATGTAGTCCCCTAATGCCAACACCACTTTCTGGATTTGTTGGGCCAACTCACGGGTCGGCGCCAATATCAGAGACTGACATTCATTAAGTGAAGTATCGATTTGTTGAAGAATAGCTATGGAGAAGGTGGCCGTCTTTCCTGTACCCGATTGGGCCTGGGCTATCACATCCATTCCTGACCACAACAAATTCATAACCGGTTTTAATCAACTAAATATATTGAAATAGTGTTGAGCCATACCTTTAATACAGGGAATGATAGCCCGCTGTTGAATGGCTGAAGGCTTTTCAAAACCATACGCATAAATACCGCGAAGAAGTTCTTCGCGAAGATTCATATCATCGAAATTGGAGACAATTTCATCCCAATTACTCTGTTTTTACACAAATGACACAACCATTGAGTCAAATGAATAAATAATGAAAATGGTTGGGCTCACCTCAATGACACCATCAGGGTCCATTCCTTGAGGTCTGTCTTCGCCGTATTGTTCATTATTGTCATCGTTGCGGTCACGGGACCGGTTTTCCGGTCCGTTTCTAGAACTAAACATTTAATGAGTTTTAATGCCATAAATGAGTCCATTAGTGATAAAACTATAGACAAAACATTCGTTTCCATTAATATCGAGACAATTATCGGATAAAATGTAAAATAAGAGAAACAAAGTTCGGGACAAAGAGTTAAATGTCTAAAAACTGAGTGAATTAAGAAATGTTAAGGTAATATAGGGAACGCCATGTTGGCAGTGGTGGTGGTGTTAGTGGTGGTGCCACTAATGCCTGCATTGCATTCAATACATGCTCTCAAACGACGACCGCATTGTTCGCATCGACTGAATGCCGATCCTATGCTTAACATATTTACAGACATTTAAACCGAATTAAAACCTAAAATAACGTTAAATAACATCTCTATTATAAAGCGATAGTCTTTTGAAAATACAATTAAAGAGAATTACAATTAAATTAAATAAAATGTAGAAAATGTGACAAACCTGTCGTCAAAAGCACTCGACATGTTTTACACTGAAATTCAGTTGTGATTCACTTCAATAAAGGCTTACGTTATGCGCACTCAACCCATATATACGTCACGAGTTGGAGAGGATGTCCTATCGCTCAGACCCCAAATCATATCCAAAATACGTTAATCTATTGCTCACTATTCCTGACATTTAATCAACGCTTCACTACTTATAACATATTAAACGAACAGTTGGTTGGAGTCTAAAATGAGTGGACTCTTCCATAAAAACTATTAATCGGTTTTAATTGAATGGTTTGACTCATTTCCGGTTAATTAGTTTGTAAGACGTCATTGATTTTTAGTGAATCGATCGCTGCCGGCGTTTTGCAGGTGACCCACACTCACACTCAGAGACACCAATCCATACACCGCTCCACCGCTTCTCACAACTGTTTCCAAATTGATTCCGACTTCAATAGTCTATCGGACTAACAGTTGACCACAACTACTCTTCAATAGACTTGTATGACATCCAACACATCCAACAATTGATTAAAAATTAATATCAATTACTTTTTGTGAATTCAATCATTTGTTTTGATCAAAGAATCGGTTTTGAACATTGAACTCATACAAGTGTAACTTGCTCAAATTACATGCAGTTAGTTTAGAAATACATGTTGATCCTAGACTCAATTACTTGATTATTCTTTGGTAGTAATGTGATCTGTAATTGCCAAGGCTATTTTATTGAACAATGAGACTATTGATTGGAATTTAGCACTTCATTCATATTTATAGAATTGCTTTCTATTTATTGAGAGACAAATTGGTGCCAATCTTTCAAAGAAGAGATTTCTTCAAATAAATCAAATAATACAATGTTTTTAAACTTAAAAAGTTTTGTTTTATATAAAGTTGTGTTTCTTTTTGATAAACTTTTATCAAAAAATAACTGATTTTGAGTTCTAATTGATACTGGGTGTGTGATTAGCATGATCAATTAAAAAGGAAAAATGGTTTTCAATTCAAAAAATTTGATCAAATATGTGATGATATCAGTTATATCTGTAATCTGTTATTCGATGACAATATTCGGTGGTATTGTTTTCGATGACAGCGAAGCTATACTTAATAATAAGGATGTGATGACAGACACTCACTTGAGTCAAGTCTTCGCAAATGACTTCTGGGGAACAAAAATGAGTGACAATAGCAGTCATAAGTCTTACCGACCCTTAACTGTGATTACCTTTCGTCTGATCAGACATTTGGACGCTTTTATTAAATCAAAAATCGACAAAAAAGATGATAATTTGAGACATGAATTGAGTCCTCATTTGTATCATATTTTTAATATAATTAGTTATCTCTTCACAAATGTTCTTCTTTTCAAAGTATTAGTCAAACTTTTGAATATTTTTTGTCCAAATGCTTGTAATCAAAGGAATGCCTTTTTATCAACAATTCTATTCAGTTGTCATCCAATCCACTCCGAAGTCGTAAGTCATACCATTTGTTGACAACTATTCGATTCTTCATTTATCTGATTAACACTCTTCTAAATCATCTTTACAATCTAGTAAAATTTACTAGATATTAACGATATTAAATTGTCCTTGATTACTTAAATTATATATTTTTCAGTACTATTACTTTTTATAATAAAATGAGCATGCTTATATACAATGCTTTTATACAGAATAATATTCTTTAAAGTTTTGTTTTATTGAATAACTTATATTTGGAAGGTATGCGCGTGTGTCGGTTTAGCCGATCTCTTGTCCACATTATGGGCACTGACAGCACTTCTCATTTATGCGGAGTTCACTAATAATCCTAAGAATTATAATTATGGTATGAATTAGTTTTTTTTCAATTGTGGTCTAATTATAAATTTTTAGTCGGATTTACTTTGAACTGTGTTTTGGTCACTACTATCTGTGGAATCGCAACACTATTCAAAGAACAGGGAATTACTTTTATAGTGAGTATTTCCACTTTTAACAAATTAATTTTCAATTATAATTGTGTTTTGTGTTGTGTCAGGGATTATGTCTTTTGTTTGATATGATTATCATATTTGAAAGACTGGACACTAATTGCAGTAAAATTAAATCGACATTAAATCAAACATTAATCATATACCGTATGATTGGTATGAGTGCCGGAGCTCTCCTTATACTCATTATAAGACTCAAAGTTATGAACTTCAGTGGTCCTCAGTTCCAAAGTGGAGATAATCCGACTTCATTTGAAGAATCACTTTTAATCCGAACCATTAATTATAATTATATTTATGCAATCAATGTATGGATAATGATATACCCCGAGTGGTTGTGCTTCGATTGGTCTATGAATTGTATTTCTCTCATCACTAAAGTTTTGGATTTTAGAATACTATTTGTTATAATTTTTTGGATCATTTCATTACTTTTACTGAAGTCAGCATTATTTCAACGAAATCCTACTCTTCGGAGGTATTTCTTTGGATTCAAATTTGATTATTTTCTAAAACTTTTATATTATTCGAAGACAAACACAAATAGCGATAGCGTTTTGTGTCATTCCTTTTATGCCGTCTTCTAATATATTTTTGACGGTCGGGTTTGTGGTCGCGGAGAGAACTTTATTTCTTCCGAGTATTGGATATGTTTTGCTTTTAGTCACAGGAATTCATTCATTGGAAAAACGATTTAAAAAAAATTCAAAAGTAATTTACAACAAATTATTTAGGATTTGACGCTATTTTATGATTAATAATTTCAAACATTTAATTTTTAGACTATTGAGTCGTTTATAATAATACTTACAATAATTTGGATGATTCGGACAATTAATGTGAGTTTTTGATTAATTTATTTCTATTTCAATCAGTGATTGAAAGA
>JAQGCQ010000382.1:0-15059 GCA_034699945.1 Chamobates pusillus
TTCTCATTATTTCTGCGAATTTCAAGCGATTTATTCGATTATCAATAAATTGGTCGCTTTATTGGGATATCCCATAAATGATGCAAAACTAATCCACTCTTTGAATGGAATTTTGTTCTATAATCTGATGAATGAGATAATGGACGGACGCATAACCTTATGGCCATTCAAAGAGCACAGACTCAACACAATCACCAATTTTATCATTTGTGCCGTTTGTTAAGATTGTATTGAATACTCATTTTTGTACTTTTATTACATTTTATATTATTTTTCATTTAAAGTTTAAATTTTAAACGAAACATTTGTCATAAATATTGTTCAATAAATTCTATCAAACATTTTCTCATTTTGCAAAAAAGCAATAAATATTTTGATTAACAAAAGATAAACAAAGTGTAACATTACTACATCTCTATTTGTCCTAATATTTGCGCTCAAGGTCTTTCTAAAATTGATGACAAAATACCGGTACAGAGGGAACCAAATCAGTGAATTTAAACTTGAATAGATAATCCATTTATCAAAATTATTAAACTTAGTCATTCAATGAATTTCTTAAAGACTAATCTCTTGATCAAGTTTGATAAAGGGATTATCTATTCAAGTTGAAATTCACTGTTATGGTTTCATCTGTACTATTTTTTCCAACAACTGATTCAAATGTGAATAAGAATGGAGTTTAACTCATTGAATCAACAAAATTTTTGATATCGATTTTACAGTGATATGGAGAAATTGAAATGCAACATGTTATAATTGAGAAATTGAGATATAATACCAATAATCCTTCAAAGCTGATAACATATTTCACGAATTATTTTACGTTCAATCAACACAATTCTTCTTCTAATAAATTTATATTGTTCAAAATACAAAATTGAAAACATGATTCACTTTTACCTTGTTTAATAATTTCCAGAGGCCTTTCATGAATATAATTACATGATTATAATAGAGTTGAATTCGGTTAACATAAATTCAATTCGACATGATTTTTTTCAAGTTTCAAATGATAATTCATATAAATTAACATACCGTAATGATAACTTGTGTGACTTCAATTTCTTCATGTAATTGTAAAATCAGAATCAAAAATTTTGTTAATTTATTGAATAAAACTCCATTGATATCCACATTGGATTCAATATTCATTCTATTGTAGAAATGGAAAATATTTTATCTGTCTAACCTAAACTAACCTAACCTTCTAGGATCTGCTCTATAAAATCGACAAATTCCTAAATTTCAGAATATATTTGAAAATCGGCGGATTTATAGTTGACCTGGAGCATATTCATGGTACTTTTCGATGATAATATGAAATTGAAATATTTAGACATTAAGTCATTGTTTATTATTAAATAAATTCTATATTGACTTTGGGTTAAACCGTTTCTCTTAATTAACATTAATTTGTCGTTTGGTTTAACTCTTGGTTTTCCTTATTGTTATTTGTCATCAAATGTTTAATTCAAAGGATGAAAATGCAAATTTATTTCTATTTTTGGTTTAATTTAATAATAATAAACAAGACTTTTATATTCGGCGCTGAATTGTTGTCTGATTTATCTTCGATGGACTCAATTGACTCAATAGGTATCAAACATTTGAGGCGATACACATCAATAGTGCAATGTTTGGCTAAAATGAGCGGTGAGTTCAATGAATGCAACCGAAAGGCTAACGAAACGGGTCGACACTTTTTCACGGAATATCAAATCGAATCAATCAATGAATTACCAGAATATGTGCGGTGCTGTGGTTTGTTGGCTCTAACAAATTGTTGGATGACTGGCGCTCAACTCAAATGTAATTCCAATGAGACACAAGTGATCAAAAACCTGCCGTTCCTCGTAATACCTGAGCTGAGATCAGAATGTAATTATTATATACAATATCCGTACAAATGTTCAGACAATGGTTTAAACTTGTGGTACATTTTGTCGTTCCTTTTGTTAATTCCCATCATTTGTTTCGCAATAATTTCTATTTTGATTTACTGTTTATGTCGTAAACGATATTCAGTTCTCAAACAAACAATAATTTGACAAAAAATTAATGATTTTTATTATTATTATTCAATTTATACGATTGAAACATATTTTATGAATGATTTCAAAATATTATTAAAGGTTTTATAACTAATTACTCATAATTTAAATAAATCAGTTTCTGCGGGAACCTGCAACCAATTGCCTAAGTTTTGCTCTTGGAAAGTTTGAATACACTGAGTTTTGGCCCTTTGATAGTCAAGTGAAGCCGTCTTTCCGTCGCGATATACAACTGGAATGTTTTGACCCAAACAACAATTGGGTAAAACAGGAGTGTTTCTACCCATCAGAGAACAGAATCGTGAAAAAAGCGACCGTTTGGCCAAACGGGAGACAACATTCTCAATATGGGTTCGACCCGTCTCTGTGGACACCACTTCGGGTCTGTCGTCCTCTTTTATCCAATTGAGGGCATAGTTCGGGGCTTTAGTCAACTGACAATTAAGACAACAAATTATTATAAATAGGAAAACAATATTCTGTTGAGGATTACCTGTCGTGTAATGTCGGGTTTGAGCTGACATTTTGCAACTTTACATTTGTTGAGAACAAACCTTTCGGGCAAATCTTTTAAACAATTTGAATCAAAGTTTAGGTGAAGTCTTCCGTGAAGGGCACGAACTAAATGTTCATAATTGAAAAGTGAGGCCAACACTACAGAAGACAAGTAAATCGGTTCCATTAAGTGACTGAGAAGTGCGCCCTTTTGTTGCAAATTTTTAAAAATAAAATGAGTTGAGAGTAAGACACTAATCGCCATTTTGAGGCTTTGAATGCATACCTGAACGCCGACCACATTCCAAACCGCAATTTTATCTGAACAGGACATGAACTGAAGTCTTTGATGGCCCTGAAGAATGCCATCCCAGGTCTGAATGGTGTCTCTCTTAATTGGAATGGTTCCCTCTCCGCCTTCTATTTTGGCTCTTAGAACGCCTCTAGTTTGCCGGTTGGGGTGGGGGTCGCCTTCCTAATCAACAATCAAATTAAGACCATATAATCAAATGTTATAACTTATAACTCTTACCTCTTCTTTTGGACTGAATACTCGTGAGTCGCCACAGGGGGCAGTGCTTATGAACAGATTGACTTTTATGTTTACTTTAAGTCGGAAGCCCTGTCCATCGGACCGCTTCTCCAAAATAAAATCGGGGTTATCTGCAAAACATACAAATCATCGATAATTGAGTTATTATTTGAAAACAATTAAAACTATTAAAACCTTCAAAATTATTATCAATGAGTCGTTCTATTTGTCCATAAATATAGTGAAGGAAAGCTCTTCGGGCCAACACTTCTGCGTGACAATCGTTGAGAGCGCACCCATTCATTGATAGACTGTCCCCTTTGACGCATTTGGTACCACTTGTCAAACAAATGACATCAATAAAGTCGACATTCATATCGTCAGTCAAAACAATGGCTGAAAGTACTGTCCATTTCTTCAAATCAGTTAATTTGTCCCAAATTTGATTGCATTTAAGCATTACTGCGGCGCCCACTCTATTGGCCATATCCTTAAATAACAGACATTAAGTGACTATAAGTGGTAACACATGACAATAGTTACCTGTTTAAGAATAAGTGGTTCCTCCAAAATCTTTATCGTATTCTTTGCTAAAATGTTTTCGGCACTCAAAGGATTGCCTCCGATTTGACCCAACACTGAGATATTATACAATTGAAGCAATGCTTTGGAGGCGGCCTCACTTTTTGCTAATTTTTTAGTGGTGGCCGTCCCTACGAAGCACTGATTTGCGAGTGGCAGCAGAAGCCTCATCTCAAATTTGGTGCCATTTCTTTTGGTAGTGAGTTGAGTGCACACCCACTGAGCATTTGGCTGTAGTTCGTGTATAACAGACACCGGGTTCTCACTCACAGGTCTTTCACTCATTAATCGTAAAATGATTTTCTCTTTTTTAGGCTCAGGTATCTGTTCAGCCACCTGTTCACTTTTGTCTTCTCTGTCCTCGTCTTCTGCTCCATCTTTTGCGTTGAATTCAACAAAATTGTCCAAGTTGTAATCATCAACAGTGAAGTCGTTTCTCCTTTTCAAGTTATTTGGTTCGACTACAGAGGATAGGGCTTCACTACCCATGTTCAAAGGATGGGATCCTTTTTGAGGACTGGCAGTCATTTCATGTGCTTGTGATATCTTTTGTGCGGGTATCTGTTGTATGGACGGCCTCTCTCTTGAATATAATGAAGTGCTCTCATATTGTCTGAGTGGTGGCCGACAGTAAAAGTCATAATATTGACCACTTAAGTGAGCACTACTGCTATAACTATAAGGGTCCGGTTGTGCCCACCTTTGCTCATAACGACTATAAGGTTGATATCTATTATAATTGTGATTAAAGTTGTGATGGAAGTGAGGGCTGTCATAGTTGTGACGGTTGTCATAGTTGTCATAATTGCTACTCATTTGATGTTCTCTAAAGTATTGGATGGCAGTGCGGGCGGCCTCGTGTCGCGCCTTTTGCTTTGTATAACTCATACCATCGAATCGAAGTCCATTTACGTGAACACCAATTCGAAACATAGGTTTGTGTTCGGGACCCGTTCGGCCCTCTTCTACATAACTGGTTTGGTTCGGAAACATCTCATTTCTGGTGAACACAATTCAAACAAACTGTGACTTCATTTCAATTATTGTCAATATTTGTAAAACTCTTACAGTATTTGGACATAACTTTTATTCGTTTCAAATCTGTTCGGCTCTGAATTCAAATTCAAATCAAATCAATAAATTTGATGACAATTTTTGCTTACTTTTAATTTGTTGATAATTGTTCTCATTGTCAACCATTGTTACCTCTTGGTCATCGATATTAACTTGTTCATTAGGATTCAAGTAATCGCTTTTGTCATTACTATCCATATCATACACTAATTCGTCAATTTATAAATAAAACTATTAAATAATGTTTATTATTATTATTATTGATAAATGTTTTGAGTGAAAAGTTTCAATTATTTCCAATGAGTATACGATAACTGACTCCTCAATGTCTGGTTTTTCATTTGTTTATATCTCTCACCTTTTCATTGATTGCTCAGAGTATGAGTTGAATCTGTGTTGAGTCAAGCGCTCACTTTTTTCAACTGTCGGACAACTAATATATAATATATTTGAGCGCATGACTAATGACTCACTATTTGACAACAACTGTGCCTTCAGTGATGCCAATATAAATAGCGCTAAAAATAAATTTAATATATTAATAATGAGAAATTAATTAAATGGTAAATATATTGCAATTAAATTAATGAAATTGTTGTAAATTATTGTTTAATTCTTGTATTTATGGTTTTGTTTCTATTTAAACAGATTCAAATCAATTTTAGCTATGAAAAAAATTGCAATTAAAACGAAAAATCAATAAATCAATAAATCAAATACAAATTGATATCAATAAATAAATAAATCAATAAATTTGCAAATAATTGTTTTTATTGAATATTTTTTAAATTCTTTCATTTTATTATTTTTTTAAATTTATTAAAAATATATCACAGATTTTGAATAAAATAAGTGAGCAGATGCCTCATGAGCTCAACCAATTGACCAAGTTCATTTTTAATTTTCAGTTATTGACCGATCATTACAAATGATTATAATAATGATAACTTAGCATGTTTACTCAACAATTTATAATTGATTATTCTAGATATAATCTGATATACTCTGGGTTTATCTTTGTTGTATCATTAACTTGATCAATTTGATGGTCATTATTGGTCATCTTCGGTGAGACGGGTCAGTCTCTGCTTTATTTTCTATTCAATTGACAACTTTAAGAAAATTTGAAAACAGGGGAAGACATCACATTTGTGTGAAGTGTGTCCATTCAATTGATTTAAATAAAGATTTTATTTTATTTAACGTATTATTAATTTGAAGCAAAATATTAGTTTTAGTGTTAGTCTTATTGCATAATTGGTTTGTTGCCCCCTAAATCTTAACATGCTCAATTCTTTTTTTGTGCGCAATTGATCTTTTGTTGCTGATTGTTTCATGGTCACATCCATTCGATAAATAGGGTGGTTTTAAATTTCAAACATGTACAAATTCAATTTTATTATTCATTCTCGGAATCATTTTATTCATTGAATATTTGAATGTTAACTCGTTCTCCAATTTTCGAGGTTTCGCTGATTAAGTGTTTAATCAATAGTTTTATGATTTGTTTGTTTTCACTAATTATAAGACTTTTGAGTTAATTTGTTAAACGGTTGACTCGAATTTCGGACTTCCACCGATCAGATTAACCCTTTGTATCGGTGTTTGGCTTTTGTTGAACTCTATTTTTGCGTACTCTACAGATGCAGGCAATGACTTAGACAGTGGTGTCAGTCCTGTCAACCCTGGATTCACTGCAATGGGTTGACCACAAAAAGATAGTTCCGCGTAATGAAGACTATTGTCATTTTGAGGCACATATTCGACACCGTCTTCTGTTTGATAGGCATATGATATGAAGTTTTTATTCTCGAGACCTGCACTCAAATAACCGAAAGAAGGGATAATATCCGGCGGACCCTTATTTGGTGCGCTATTCTCATGTAAGTGCTGTTCAATATGTTGTGTTTGTAGTCCGGGTGCGGCCGTTGATGTCAATAGCATTTCATCACAACAGTCGTCGTCACAGCACTGGTCACAGTCCTCTTCCTCCTCAAATATGATGGCAGCAGTTGTGCACTGTTGTTGTCTACTATCCAATTGTGGAGCTGGTCTATTGACTGAGGAGGTAGCCCTTACCCTTATTACTGCGATTATACCAAGGGCCATCACAATTAGAGTGACCACTCCAGCTCCAATGAGGAGTGCCATCACCATAGGTTTACCTCTTAGTAAGAAACTTGCATTTGAAGCGACACCACTTCCACTTGTATTTGAATCAACGAGTCTTTCTGCGGGTCTGAGTGTCTGAGCGTTTAACCAAATTTGATCGCTTTTGCCCTTAGAATTGGCGGCGAATAGTTTTAACTTAAAATTGGTGTTTGGCGTCAAATTAGGGACAAACATCTGGAATGAATTGGTGGATGGGGGCACACTTCCACTACTGCCACCACTCCCCACACTTATACTATTTATATTGTTGTCTAAAAAAGAGTTACTCGAATCAGATAATAAAGAATTGGTCGACAGTTCAGACAACGGCACCGTCGCTGCTATCGACACATTGGCCGCCAAATTAAGATTATTATTATTATTGTATACTTCGCACACGTAATAAGTGGGCGGATATACAACTATTGTCGGAGAATTGGATCCCAATTTCTTGTAATTTTTATTGTTTTCAAAGCGTACGTCATTTGTTGACCAATTGGATGACATAATGGATGTCTGGTCAGCACTACCACCACTGCTGGTACACAATATGACTAATGCGTTGTCGCTTTGATTGACTACTTGACACACGAATGGAAAGTTAGGCGGACCCGCGCCTATTATCTGGTATTTGCATCCTTTCTGTTGTAAACCTATAGAGTTCTTTGCAATGCATTCTACGGTTCCGTATTCTTGCGGTGAATGCGGAGAATAAATCAATACTGAACTGCAATCATAATAACATCAATTACTATAAATTACCTTGCTATTTCATACAATTAGAAAATGCCAACAGACCTTGTCTCATTTATTTGATTGAAATTTGCCAAATCAGTGCTCGTTTCAAAAGTCCATTGGAAGGACACCTGCGGAGGATTGGCCTCAACGTTACACTCCAACTCTACCGACTCGTGAACTGATACACCAAATGCTAGACTTTAATCAAAACAAATATTTTAATCATTTTTAGTATTATTTTATTTATTCCTTTTAAACAATTCCTTTAACAAAGTTGATCATGTTCCATTTCTAACATTAATTTAATTTATTGCAAAATTAACATAATTACCAATAATTACCAATTTTGCATATAATATTCAGTTATTTCAAATAATTTAATTTGATTGACTTTATCAAAAAGTCCTACCTCAATTACCTCAACCACATTCTTAAACACTCAAATCAAATAATATAACTCAATTTGTACTTGGTGTCGACATTATTGCTATATTTTATCCAACTTTAAGTTCATTGTTGATTATACTTGGTCAAGATGTTCAAAAATCAATAATTGCTATTTAATTAACATAATTATCGAATACTCTAAAAATTAATCTTTTTATTTGAAAGCATAAAATAGAGTGACTATTATTTGTATCCAATCTTTTAATGAATGATTTAATCTTTGCAATCACAACACACAACACACACATACATAGGAAAGGAGTAAAACTTAGATTCACTCATTCATCTGTAATAATAAATAATTGAATAGTTTTTGCTTTGGTTTCACCATTTATTATAACTGTTATCGGACTTCATCTTCTCTTTGGTATTGATGTCAAGTATAGAGCATTCATTGCTATCATAGTATGAGACCCAAAGGCAGGGAAAGACGGCATCAAAGGGAGTATTAGGGAGGATGAGAGAGAAAGAGAGGCAAAGAGAGGCAAAGAGATGCGCTTTAATTAAAGTATTTGAACGAACGCTTTGCACGTTAACTATAACTCGTTTGTCAATAATATTATGAGAGAAATGTTGGAAATTATAGTTTCGTAAACTCTTTAAACATTAAAATAGTATAGAGTTTTGGTTAATAGTTTGTAAGCTTTGAGCAAAACTCAAACATTTATTAAATCGCATACAATTGTAGTCTGTTGTTAACTATTGTAAACTAGGATAATTATATATTTTATTCATTTGGCAAAAGTTTCATTTGCTATTCAAGTGATACTAAATATTAATAGCTTTTATGAGTAAAACTATAATAAAAGAAAAAGAACGAAATGACAGAACGGAATGACATCCATATTTCATCTCATATTAGATAAGATACGGACTGGTATTGCACTTAAGCCTAATTCATTAGTGAAAGAGCATCAGTGATGCGCCACCACTGCACCGGTTGTATACTCAAACACCTAATCCTTATTTATAATTCACAAATCAATCACAACATAAGGATATCTCTTGGCTTACATTCAAACACTTCAACACTCAAACATTTGACTCGTTTTCTTAAATATTGCAATTTTGTTATACCTTGGTAATTAAATGAAATTCTAATTAAATGATCACCTTTTTTAGCATGATAATCATTGATAATCTCTAATAATAGTCACACATTCCTAATAAAATATTGACATTTGAGTCAATACTTACGTGAAATCAGTGGCACAGACGGGAGCGTATTTGATCTTAAGGTGAATGGCATTACTCAATGCAATTCCCTGTTGATTACTTGCTTCGCACTGGTAGGTCCCGCTTTGACTCCTGGTTACTTTCTGCAGAACCAGCGATACATTGCTCTGAATTATACCTGAATCAATTATATCAAACTCAAATTCATTAGTCTTAATACTTTATTACACTTTTATATTTGTATTTGATTTCATTTAATTAATACAAGTTAACCATGATCATTTATCACCCAATTATATTTTCATATTTTATAATTGAGGACAATGTAATTTCATTAAAATAATTTATTAAACAAAAAATATAGAAATATTAATATGTTATTTTTTTTAAAATAATCGTTTGAATTAAAAAAAAAGGAAGGGATGGCCAGAAGGTGTGAAAAAATAAAAGAATTATAAATAGCAATAATTATTAAATGATTCGCTACTCTCTATCGGTTTATCTCTTATTAAAGACGAACCAATAAATTATTAGTTAATAAAGTGAACAATAATTAAATTTTATAATGGAATGTGATATTACCTTGCTGAGGATGTAAAACATTACCATTGAACCTCCATAATATCGGGGCATTTGGTCTTGGATTAGCGTCGATATGACAGTCGAAATAAATGTCATTTCCTTCTTGAAGTGATTGCAATGATATGGTAGGCGTTCCCAATTGCAATGATAGCTGAGGGATATACTGAATATCGAGTTTGAGCTCATCTGAAAGGCCAGAATTGGCGATTTTGCTGTTTTCGGCCATACAGGTGAGTAGAGCGCCATTATGGGCATGCTTCAGCATTATTGTCAATGTAGTCGATGTTTGCAGTTCACCATTCAATGGTGTCTTTTGTCGCGACCCATCGAACAACCAAAATAGGTTAGCCTTTGGTCGCGATCCAAATGTGTTGCACTCGAATATGGCCTCCCGATCAGCCACCAAAATAGGTGTCATTTGGGTTATCCTAACTTCTGTAGGCTTTAAATTCAAGTCGAGTGTAATGGATGTGGAAGAGGGGACAGTTATGTTGTTATTTATTGCCTGACACGTGAATATCGAAAGCAAATGGTGTCGCGCCAGAGATGTTATGGTTAACTCATTAGTTGTCATATCTTTATCATTGTATTCAAAAGTGTCGTCTATTATTGAGTAGTCCCTCCACCAGGTTAGGGATGGTCGAGGCTTTCCTGCAATTAATATTATTTTGAAAGTTATTTTCAATAATTGTGTGAACGGAACTCAAATGGATTCGTACCTCCAGTTGATGTGCAAATCAGTTTCAATTGGTCGGCCTCATTGAACGGTCCAATCAAACCCTTTAGTTCATTGCCGTCTGAATCAGTGATTATGGGCTCTTCCGGCGGCACTGTATTCATATCAATAGTTTATATGAGAATAAGTCTCGCAATTTGTGCGGTCATTATGTTTGAGCTAACGATACATCAGATAATAAAATCAATTTGTAATTCACTCTATTTATTGCTCACATTTTATTCACACGAAATTCATAGATCAGTGAAAATTAGGCATCAAATCATTGAAAATGTGCTTTTCTAAGTTTACAATGCCACAAATCACCTAGGTACACCTACAATCTAGCTGCTTTAGTCTTATTAATGTATTTTGAACATTTTAATTTATTTCAAGTTTATTCATTGTTTTTGTATTAAGTATTTTTCAATGTGATTACCGATCACTTTGAGTGAGATAACTGTGTTGACAGTCCGGGCTTTTTTGAAGTCGACTCTACATCTATAGTCCCCCGCATCGGTCACACGTATTGGATCAATTTGAAGAAAAGCCGGTCTATTATGCAAGTTGAAATATGCTCGACCTAGTTTCAATATTGGATTTAACTTCTAAAATCATGTTATTTACAAAATGGCTTACCGTCTAATAATGTTGAAGTTAAAGTTCTTGCTTGTTCCAAATTCCCTAATATTAAGCAATCAATTGTTCAAATTTCACTGCAATAGAGTCTTATATTAAATGCAAAACTCAACTCAAAATCTAAACAAATTTAGAGAATATTATCATAAATACTATTGTTTGGGATATTTTTATTGGAAAATATGTTTTTTATTGATATGGTTTGTAGTTAACAGTTAGTTAAGCACAAACCAGCATAAACAAGCTCACATCTATCCAAACCAAGATAATTGTCTAAATTTCTTTCAATAATTGGAATCACGTAAGAAAATAATGGCGGAGAAAATATTAGTAAATTAAAGTTTATGTGCCGTAAATATCAGTGGTTGTCATGAATTGTAAAACAAATATTTTCTCTTTTATTAATCGCTTTCTAACACTAATATAAGAGAGGATTGCGTTATAAAAATCTCGTTATTGAAAAAATGATCCAACTTATTATTATTATTATTACTGTCACCTTTACATTACTTTAATGGCTTCAACAACACTATCCACTAAACGAATAGCGAATAAATATAATTATATTTTTGCTAACGATATGAATAAATTCAAAGTTATCATCAGTTTTGCACCAAATATACACTTTTATATATGTATTTCGGTTACATTTTCCCATCAAATTCAATGTTTATCCTTAAAAAGCTATTTATTGTGTTGCCTGTAATGGTTGTGTTGGTTGTGATGGACAAGTTTATATAAATATATTAATTCAATCGTATCCACCGGTAATTATTTCCAATGTATTCTAAAAACACATTACCTATCAATTGATTAAATTTCTATTAAATATTAATTCACTTTTTCATATCGAACTAAATATAATCATAATTTGAATTGACCATCATCATATGGGGTGTATTCATAGATTATTTTTCCAATATTATATAAAATGTTGCTAGTAAAAAATACTATATTATCTAATGAAATACTATTTTTGTAAATATTATTGCAAAAGAAATTTTGATGCGCTGTCGAGTCTTTTATTGTAGTCTCATTTTAAATCAGCATTTTTTTCATTTTTCAAAAATAATAAATCATTTAAACCCCAAATGAGATAAACATACCTCTTCTGGCATCGAGCGTATAAATTGGAGCAAGCTTATCCAAAAATAATTGTGTTAATTTTTATCAAATGTTTGCAAAAATCAAGAAATACCTGTTCGTCTTTATACCAAAGAATAAGAACCACCTGGTCATCCAAAGTTGGTGGAGTAATATCACAGGGTAAAGCCACCTAAAATTTAAGTTTCTAGTTTAAATCTGCATCATCATTAGTTGAATTTTAAAATCAATTTCATACCTTTCCTTTAACTACAGCGGTGTACAGAATAGAAGCTGAAATTTAAACATATTAACATGTTAATAATGATATTTAAATATTTTTATAATTTTTATTATTTATTTTACAATAGGAAACCATTATAAAGCATCTTGTTTTTAGAGTTTTATTCAGAATTAAATTTTCTTAATGTCATTTGCAGGTTGTTTTTAAATTCAAAATTATGTTGAATTACTTGGAATTGCATTCAAACATTAGTGAATATTTGTCAGAATTCAAGTAATGTCTGCAATACTCACATCTAAACGAATATCAAACAAAGATTTTGAACTAATAGTTAAGAGAACTGTCAGAGAGAGAGAGAGAGAGAGAGAGAGAGAGAGAGAGAGAGAGAGAGAGAGAGAGAGAGAGTCTGTAAGCCTGTGAGACACGTGCTTTTGATGATCACAATTTGAATTTTAAATTTTTACAAATCATTGTTGGATTTGTTATCGATTTGAGCCGAAAGATCCTCTTTTTGATTGTGTGTTTGAGGGATGGCATCTAATTCCTACTTCTCCTCTCTTTTGATATATAAACTCTGATTTGAAAAAAATGAGCGCAAAAAATGTGGCGAACATTAGAGTGGATCCACATTTGGATCCTTTCATTGATTACTTTACAATTGCAAAAAAACCAAAGAAATGAAAAGATGAAGTATTTTCTAAACATTTTATTTATAGATAATATTTTAATTTTGATTGAATACAAAATTAATTTCAGTCAAAATTAGTTAATTATGATTGTGTTAACTGAATATTTATTCCCACCATTAGTTTTGAAAATCGGGTAATGGTTTAAATTTATTGTTTTGTTTGACATCAAAATATACATCACTTGCTATTTATGTCTTTATTTGTTCGGTGTCTTTGTCTAAACACCGATATGAGTTAAACCTCTGTTTATGATAACCGGTAGTCATCCGCCCCAACAATATTGTATTGAAAGTTGAAATCAATGATTTCTGAGCTCAGGCCTGCCTTCAAGTCATTTTTGGCAAATATTTCTTTTTACTATTCATTTGATTGAATTTTTTTTAAATCATGCAATGAGTTAGTTGTGATCGCAAGACATCAATTGTCGAATTTGTTTTTTACTCATATTTTCATTTTTAAATTTTCTTTTATAAAAATTGTAGAAATGGTAGAAAATGTACGTTTCATTGATCGACAAAACGATTCTTTGAGTCTTTCAAAGAAATAGATCTGAAAATAAAGCAAAAACGAGATCCGCAATAAAATTGGAATTTGGAAACAATTTGTTTGTCTCTATATTTTCAAATTGAATGAATTGAATGAATAAAAAAAGAATCGATTTCTATGTATTTGACGGCCAAATGCTCTCATTTAATAGTGTTGTGAGTAGAGCTCACACCACCTGCTCTTCTCTTAACTTTTGACAATTTTTTTGCAACTTATGATGAGTCCATTTTTTATCCAATTTTTCATTAAGCATAGATTTTTCATTTTTGTTCTAGCTTATCTGCAAAATTATATTTAAAACATGTTTATTTAATAGAGATAAGTTTGTTTCTTTTCCAACATTGTATCCCAAACATGAGCACCGAGTTTAAACTCAGCACTCTTTTTTTTAATTTTATTTATTATTTAGCAATTATCCAAATACTAAATGACAATCTAATTTCTATCTAAGTTAACCAATTTTACCAAAAAAGTAGCCAATGCTTTACTTTTATACATGTATATCTACCTTGAGTAAAAATCAAAGAGGTTATTTTATTCTCTGATAATTATTAGCTGATTTAAAAACAGTTTGAAGGAAAAATAAATTCAAGTTAAAACACTTAAGAATGAGATATATTTTGAATCGATTTTTGTTGACTTCATTAAAGATATCATTAATTTTCAAACGGATTTTAATATGAGTGGAATGCCTGGAATGAGTGGAAGCGCAACATTTGAACATTTATTTTATGCTAATCTTAATGAGGGGTTTGTATGCAGTTATGTTGAGACTAACTCTGCTATCGATGAGCACTCATTTGCATAACTAATCGAATGGGTTTCGCCACTCATTTACATACAGACTATGAGTGTATGACTAACTTATAAGAATTCAATGAGAAAATTATATTCATTTTTTATCATCAAAATCAGAGCAAAGGAGGCCCTAGATCACTTGTTATTGTGGAATAAAACCTTTTTACTATAAACTATCTGCAGCCAACCTTTTATCATTACATATTTAATAAATGTGCCTGCCTCAATAGTGCAAGTAGTAAAATTTTACAAGTCAACCCTTGAGCCAGGCACATGTATAACAAAATCGTATGTATTGCCGTATGTGTGATGAAAAAAATTTGGTTCCAGATACTATAAAGTTTATATACTAAAGTATAAAGTATAAACCATTGAAGATAATATAATCATCATTTATTCATTTATAAACTATTAATTTATCATGTTAAATTCTAAATCATTTATTGATTTAATTAAGGCAATCAATTTTGAAATGTAGTAAGGTTTTGAAACCATGGTAATAATTTTGAAAATA
>JAQGCQ010000383.1:0-15055 GCA_034699945.1 Chamobates pusillus
CCTCTCTATTACAATGTTAGCCAATATTCAAATGGAGTTTAACTAAACTTTTATCTATTAATAATTAAACATTTTTTGCCCTCAATATAAGAAGACATCTCTACTTACCATATGATAGGAAGACCTCTTATATTAGATAAACAGAAGAATGGATTCGATATTAAGTTAAGACAACAAATAAAATTCAAATCATTTATTACTTATTTTACTTTTTGAAAATTTTGAGATTTAGCCCCAAAAGTACAGTTCAAACATTTAAATTGGTTTGAAATGTAATACAAAACAAAAATAACTATTTATTTGAATCGAAGGACTTCTTCAACGATGGCTTTGGAACCGATTCTGTACTTATCGATGAGTACCTGCGGGGGACCACTTCTGGGTATTTCTCTGACCGCCAAATGTCGACATTCGATGCGATGTCCATTCAAAGCCAATCCTGAAATGATGGCCTCTCCTATGCCTCCCTCTGGATAATGGTCTTCAGAGATGACAATCTTAGCGCCGCATTCCTTAGCATTTGAGACAATAGTATTGATGTCAATCGGTTTAATAGTGAACGGGTCGATAACTCGAGCTTTGATTCCGTGCTTCGATTCTAATTCTTGCGCAGCTTTAAGTGCCTCATGAAGTGTAACTCCGGCTCCAATCAAAAGCACTTGATCTGAATTTGACTTCTTCACAACCATAGCCTTTCCGACCGCGAATTTCTCGTCGGGTCTATAAATTGTGGCCAAATTTGGTCGCGAAGTTCGAATGAAATCTATTCCGTGGTTCTGTGCGGCCAATTCAACCGCTCGTTCGGTAGAGACGGCATCAGACGGATAGAAAACAGTAGAGTTGGGAATGGATCGGAACATTGCGATGTCCTCTAAAGCCATTTGTGAGGGACCGTCCTCTCCAATAGAGACTCCACAGTGAGAGCCCACACATTTGATGTTTGCCTGAGATATGGCTCCCATTCTTAACTGATCAAAGGCTCGCGTAAAGAACGAAGAAAATGTTGAACAGAATGGAATAGTCCGTCCCCGACACCCACAACCGATGGCAACGCCCACCAAATTCTGTTCAGCGATATAGCATTCAATATATCGATCGGGAAATTGCTTTTTGAAGACTTCGGCGAAAGTACTGTTTTTGGTGTCGCCGTCCATCGCAACGATGCGATCACAAGTCTTGCCGAGACTGACCAGAGCCGGTCCATAGGCCTGTCGAGTGGACACCATATCTCCCAATTTATATTTAGGGGGTTCTGAAAGTCTGACAGATTTGAGGTCCACATTAGGACAGACCTCAGTCGGGGGTTTGATTGGAATAGAAATGTTATTATTGGATATTTTGTTAGTCAGAGCCCTAATAACTTCTTCTGCTTTATCTCCGAGAGGTTTTCCGTGCCACCCGTCCTTATCTTCAATGCCAACAAAACCTCTGCCTTTGAATGTCTGAGCGATGAGTGCCTGGGGTTTACCCTTCACTGTACGATACTTTTCAAATGTATTGGACAGGGCTGAAACGTTATGTCCATCCACAACATCAGCTTCAAAGCCAAAGGAACGGACTCTGTTTAGATATACATCCATTTGATGGCCAAAAGGAGTGGCTTCACTTTGACCCAATCGGTTGACATCGAAAATAGCGACTAAATTGTCGAGTTTATAGATCGATGCAAATGAGAGGGCCTCCCAAATAGAACCCTCTGCTGACTCTCCGTCACCAATAAGACAATAGACTCGATATGGCTTTTTGTCGATATATTTACCGATGTATGCCATTCCTGCGGCTACACTCAAACCCTGTCCTAATGAACCCGTGGCAACATCTATAAAATTGAGACGAGGAGTGGGATGTCCCTCCAGATCGGAGTCAATTTTGCGCAAATTCATCACATCTGATGGTGGAAAGAGTCCAGTCTGAGCCCACGCCGCGTACAGAATGGGTGCGGAGTGGCCTTTACTCAAAACGAAACGGTCATTCGATGCACTCTTCGGATCTTTTGGTGTATATCTCATTGTATGGAAGAACAAGACTGACATCAGTTCTGCCATCGATGCACAAGAAGTGGGATGACCTGATTTGGCGGCATTTGTCGCTTTGATTGATTCAATTCTGAGGACATTTGCCATATCTTCCAATTGTTTCTCCATTTCTTTACTTAAAGACATTTTTGCAAATCTATTAATAAAAATCTTAATATTAATTCATTTCCAAAAGTAATTAATTTTATTATAATTATTATAAATACTAACAATTTATTGTATTTGAGTTCAAAACCGAATGAATTATAATTAAGATTTTAAGTGAAGAGAAGAAAACTTTATTTTAAGTGTAAATCAGATTTGAATTAAACATTAAATAAACTTTTTATTTGACAGACTATGAGTCTATTTGAAGGTCACTCCACTAAATGGTCTCTCAAATGGTCTCAAAATCATATCATTTTGAATATTGATTTAGATTTGACTCAAAGTTAATGACAAATCAAATTTAAACAAATATATCATTGAATTCAAACTAATTTTGATAATCAATTTGATATTTTCCTCACAAAATTTTCCATCGATTATCAAATATTGAACACAAAGTTTGAATTTTTTTTTTAACAAAACAACAAATAATAGACTAAACATATATATAGACAAGAGTTATAAAAATTGGTTAATCTATTAATTGGTTTCAAATTATAATACCTTTAAATGAGACGAAATTCAAGTAAAAAATTATGAGAAGTGAGAAGAGCCGGTCGTCAGTTTTCAACTAAAAGGCAAATCAGAGACTTTTCAATTGAATAGTCTGAAGCTTTCCGTTTACAGGTGTCAGACACTACAGAAAGAGAAAGAACAGGTTCTGAATAATCAACTTTTCCACCACTACTACATCTATCAGAACTGACGTCATTTGCCTTTTTTTACTGATCGCTAATTTAATTGGCTTTCAATGGAATTTAGAAAACTATTATATCGATTAGAAAAAAAGAATTGCCAAGGGCTTTGAAGGGGCACTAACTGTATATAAAGGAATGGCAAACTTTTGTTCGGTTTTTATTACATCAAATTATTCATGAATTCCTTGTAATGTTTCAAAGATTCGCAAAGAATTCATATATAATTTATAGAATATTATAGAATTGATTGGAGTTTACATTTACTTCTTTATAAGAATATGAAACATCTGTCACTACTTTACTTCCAAATAATATCTTTTGTAACCTAACATAATATAAGCTAGCATATTTAAGCGTTAAGTAATAAGTTATTTACTAACAACATTATAATTAGAGTATAAACCATCTCATATTTTCTAATAAAATGATCTGACAAGTTTTGAAAAATGATTAATTAGTAGAAAACTAATATTTGCATCGAATTGATTCTCTTGAATTAGTTGCATGTCCAATTTTACAAACCATTAATTGTTATTTTTAGAATCGAGGAAATTGTTTTCTATTGATTGGTAAACAAGTGTTTCTTTACTTGTCATTCATTGTATTTGTATTTAGTGTCGAATAATAATAACACCATTTTTATAATTGAAAAACATTTTTATAAAATGAAAATAACGACGAATTCAAAGTTTGGAAATTAAAAATTACTACAGATTTGAGTTTAATTCGAGACAATTGAATGTTAAATATTATATATCCCGTCATTTCTTATAAAATGATTTCCTCAAAATTACATTAATTTTGATGTATTAAAGCGTTTCTCATAGACTTAATGTAACGCATATATCCTGTTATGTATATCCAGTATATTACCAAGATTAAAAAATAACTCAACTTTTGGTCAAATTAAAATCATTTTGAAACATAGCAAGTTCAAACTTTACTTAGGAATTATCATTAAATATCAAAGAAAAATCTCAAATTCATTATAAAGTTGAAATAAACAATAAATAACCAGCTCATTTTTCTCCTGTTTTATTGATTAATAAATTTATGAATTAATAATAATAATAATAAATGGATTAAATTGATTGCAATAAATATTTTAAAAAATCCTTTATTTCCACTAAAGAAAAAACTGAAGGAAATTTTATTTCAAATGTAAATCAGTATTGAATTAAGTATTAAATAAGTTTATTATTCGATAAAATATGAGGCGATTTGAAGGTCACCACAAATGTGTGTTTCAATGGCCTTAAAATCATATCATTTTAAATATTGGTTTAGATTTGAGTCAAAGTTATGATAAATCAAATTTCAACAAATATATCATTGAATTCAGACTTTGATTTTGATAATTAATTTTATATTTTTCTCAAAATTTTTCCATCGCTTATCAAAAACTTTTGAGATTTTTGGACAAAACATAAAATAATAGACTAAACACAAGAGTTATAAAAATTGTTTAACAAAATTTTAAAAAATATCAATCTATTAATCAATCTTTTAATATAATTCAAATTATAATACCTTGAAATCAGACGAAATTCAAATAAAAAATTGATGAGAAGAGCCGGGCGTCAGTTTTCAGGGACTTATCAATTGAATAGTCTGTGAAGTGTTGTTGCCTTACAGTTGTGACACTCAATCAGAAAGAATCGGCGCTAAACCATCAAACCATCAACTTTTTCATCACTACTACTATTTCTATGAGAAGTGACGTCATTTGCCTTTTTTACTAAACGCTAATTTAATTGGCTTTCAATACAATTTAGAAAACTATTAAATCGATTAAAAAAGGAAGTGCCAAGGGCACTCAGGGGGCAGCAAGGGACACTCACTTATATTGAGGAATAGGATACCTTTTGTTCTGTTTATCGGATAAATCATGAATTTATTCTTAATGTTTCATGGTAAGATTCTATTTGTAGTTATTATTTATTTATTGAATTTTGAGAATAACTATGAAAATTTCTAAAATGTGCATGCTACAAATTACTCAAAACCAATATTGATTTGAATTTTAAATCAATAAGAATGTGGAACATCTGTAAGAATACTTTGCCTTCAAAACGTTTTATAGATATAATATTCAATGTAACCTAATCTAACCTAGTTTATTTGAGTGGTCATCGAGTTATAAACTGAATAATGACACAATAATTAGAGTGCTATATTACCTTGCCATATTTTCTAATAACATTATTTGAGAGGTTTTGAAATAAAATTAAATTTTATAATAATTTAACAATTTCTTGATGAATGATATTTGGTTCGTACTTTTGATATACTTCCTTGTGGATTTTTTCTCGGCATTTTATTCATGATTATTATTGAAATAGACTTTAATTTATTAGTATTTTTAGAATTGAGGAAAA
Organism: Chamobates pusillus; assembly: GCA_034699945.1. Classification (NCBI taxonomy): domain Eukaryota; kingdom Metazoa; phylum Arthropoda; class Arachnida; order Sarcoptiformes; family Chamobatidae; genus Chamobates; species Chamobates pusillus. Next base: position 5,260 of record JAQGCQ010000383.1, read on the forward strand.
ATTGTTATTTTGTTGAAAAATAAGTCTTTCATTTATTGATTGTAACCAATGGTTAGTGCCTTAATTCTTATCATTCATTGTATCGATTGAATTGAAAATAGAGTAAACATTTTAATTAAAAATAACGATAAACTCAATGTTTATAAATTTAAAGTTACGACAAATTCTAAATCGTATTCAAAAATCTTATTCAAAATCGTTTCGTAAGCTTTGAATTTCCGTAATTCTGATTATAAAACGTGAAACTGAGCTGAACTGAGCTCATCCCTACTCATCACTACTCCTCACTATTGAGAAATACTGTCAATATTTTCATTGTTGTCATTAAGACTTTTATTCAGTTTTTAAAAATAAGAATTATTTGTCATTAAAAGTGATTTAAATTTATATTGTTTTTAATTCATTTCACAACTTATTTAACAAAAGTTTCTCTGATTTTTGATTATAAACTCTGAAAAGACAGTGATCTTTGAATAAACAATTAATCTGTAAATTAAATTGAAAAAGTATTGAACAACAATTATCAGTGGTTTAAACAATAATCTATTCAAAGGTTATAAATACTAATGAATTTGAAGAGATGTCTGACTCGTACCACATGTCAGGAGTGGCCGCAATCATATGTATTGCGATCGGAATTCTCGTACGATTTGATTATTGATTTTATTGATAAATGTCTTAATTTGGTTATAATTATAGATTTTGGTTCTGTTATTCATTTTCGCAAAACGACAAATAATGCGATTATCGCTCAAAAACCGATTCGTTCCACACATTCCTCTCGCAAAAGACGCTCCAAAACCATTGAAGCAAAGAATTGACGCCAAACTCACAGTCGTCAGAGATATCACTTTTGAACCCAATTTATTGAATGAAAATGATTCGCATTTCAAACAAAGTATGAGATTATCTCTGATCTCAAAGTTTAGTCTTTGAATTGAACTAATTTTATATAAATTGATCCGACAGTAAAGCACTCAGATTTCGATCACATCCATCGCATGAAAGCAATCGACGCCTTATCAACACTCGAGTCGGCGATCATCGAAAGCACATCCGATCCTTCATTGAAGAGACCTCCCGGTCAAGACTTGAGATATTATTTATTGAAATTAGCCAAAGATGACGGCCCTCTCAGTAATTGTGATACAAAACTAATTTGTGAATTTGTTGACTGTTATAACAGTGCAAGACATGAACCCTTTCCTCACTTCAGTTCTCAACATTACAACCATTTTATGACTTTAATGAATACAATCCATAATTGTATTGAAACCAAAAGTTCATTGAATCGCAATCTTTGGTCTAAAGCTAAGGACACGACCGCACAAATGGCATTCAATGGCAAGACTCAGGTCTCTCTCCGACAAAATAAAGTCGAAACAATTACTGACGAAACTTCAGTTTGAATTATTCCGTTTCCAAATTCAGTCTCTCCTCTCATTCAAGAATTTAAATCAAAACAACTGATAGTTCTTTTGTTGGTCGACCACATATCAGAGGAGGTGTAGTTAATCCAATAACATTCACTCCATTCGTATTTATATTTAACTGCATTTTACGAACGATTATCAGTTTTCGAGTCATTTTGTATTTTTAGTTAATTTATTAAATTTTATATTCGATAATAAAATTCATTTACAATTAATTGAGAAAATAATAATATAAACTTTATTTGATATAATCGGACATAAATGTCATTAAATTATGATAATGTCGTGGATCAGGTGATTGAGTGACTATAGCGACAGTAATAATAGTCAACAATTGTTCGAACAATTTATTAAATTAAAAAATAAATGAAATCAGAATTTTCTGAATTGTTTTTTGAATTTTTCAAAGATGTAGTCATCGGAAGCCTTATCCTTACCATAAAAGCCTTTTTGATGTTTTAATTCTGAGTTATTCTGTAGTTTAAGCATATGTTTTGGTTCGTCTCCTATCACTACAACCGGTTCCTCGACATAAGTGTTAGTCTGTGGCTGTGTTTCTGTTCGCAAACGTTTTGTATTAGTATTGAGGCGTTGAACGTCTTCTCCGATATTGAAGCGGTTGTGCTGAACAAAACACACCGCGATATTGTTCGGGACAAACGAAGAAGAGCTCTGATTAGACCTATTATTGCGAATTTCCATCATTTTGGTCTTCGCTTCTTCAGTGGCCTCAATGTTTCTGATCTTTTCGTCTAATCCGAGCTCTACTTCTGGTATTCCGTTAAGCATTTGATTTGAAAGCATTTCTTCACTCTTTTTGGCGTTATTTGTGATCAGATGTTCGGGTAATACATCGAAAAGACTATTCATATCATTCGATGTCTTAATTTCTGATTGATTTTTATCGAGTGATGTCTTATTCGAAAAAATTATTTGATTTCCTTTACGTTTAGAGAGTTCTTCTTCAATATATTTCATTAGATCCGTGTCTTCATCTCTGCGATTGGTCTCAACAGAGAAAGTATTTCCTAAATCCAATTCATTGGACAAAGTCTTTGCGTCTGAAAGACCTCCTCCTGTTTTGTTGTCATTCTTCGAATTCTTCGAATTATTATTATTTGTATTATTATTATTATTATTGACTGAGTTTTGAGTCAATTCCAAAATATTGATGCCTTTCGTACACCTCTTCCTCTGATTTTGAATTTGTTTCAATTCATTCAATTTATTCCATTCCTGGCTATCTTCAGATATCACCTCATCGGACAATCGGCGCTTCCTTTGCGGTGGACGTGACTTCTTTTTAAAGACAATTTTCTGGTCATTTGATTCACTCATTTCAAAGAACAGCGAAATTATGTAAACAATAAATGAAAACAAAATAAATGATTAATAATAATGAGAACAAATGTGAAACACATTGAGAGACATCTATTGACAAATCTATTGATTAAGTGTTTCAATGCTTTAAAGTTTATATTTAAAGATCACATGTTTTGAGTTACGCGTGTTTTCAATGTTTTGTCCAATACTTTAATTGTGGTTATTATTGGCTTAATTTCAAAGTGATTTACAATGACTTCTCTTTCGCGACAATTGTCTCGCCTTCGAGTGCCTCAAACATCGGTTCACAGAGAAAAGAAGGGAAGCGTTTCGTTTTTATACGACTATTTGGAGGCGAAGTCCATCGACAGCGACACACATTTGGCAATCGCTTTATCGGGTCTTCAGTCACTCATTCAATTGGATCCAAATATAAAACAATTTGAAGAGAGTCTCTTCAATGAATCGAGTAAGTCGTTAGATCGGGCACTCCTTAGTGCTGAAGATAACCAGCAGTTGGACAGTGAGATCGAGTCGTTCCTCTTCTCAGTGGTTTCCAATTACTTTCTTTTGACGGCGACTCACAAAACCATTGAATGGTTGATATACAGGTATGGCGTCCATGAATACAATGTGAATGCATTGATAGCCAGTGCTCTGCCGTATCACTCGACCCGATTATTTGCGCGATTGATTCAGACCTGTCCGGCACCCAATCAAGAGACAAGTGAATGGTCCTGGCTCAAACCCATTCAAAAGAATGGTTGTCCACTTCCCAAAAGCACTTTAATAACGCATTGCATATCTGTTCCCACTTTTTTGAAATTTATTTGCGATCATATCATTAAATGTCTCGAAATTGATTCGAAGAACAATACTTTTCTGACATTTTTCGTTTCGACTCTAATTAATATTATCGAAAGGACTACAAATGAGTCCATTGTTTCGATTATTATAGTTATTGTTATAAAAGGTTTGAAATCAAAGAACGATTCGTTTAGAAGAGCGAGTCTTTGTATTTGTGGTCATATTTACTCTCGAATACAATTCGAACAAAAAATTGTTGACAAGACTTTGAAAGCAATCGCAAAGAGATTCAAACCTTCGATGACGGATGAGATTCTTCTTACGCTATCAATAATTGATCGCTTCCAACATCTCAAAGATTTACCATCAAATTTAATCAGTTGTTTGACTGAAAAGGCTTTAATCGAATGCCACGAAAAATATGAAATCGAAAATTTGATTTCTTTAGTATTGAAGAGTTTACTCATAAATTTCAATGACATCGAAAGCAATCAAAAATTAATGACTCTTTTGGACAAAATAAGTCTTAGCTCTCAATCAATCGATGTTTGCCTTAAGACTATCAGTGAAATGGTTGAAAGCAATGGCAGTGAAAGTGGTTCCGAAGTGTTTTGCAAAGTGTTATCTCTCTTAGAATTACGTTATCCGACACTTTTCGATACCTCACTCTCGAAATTGCGGTCACTGTCAGCCATAACACCTCTTTTGGGTTCCTTCAGATATCAGAACCTTAAAGATTCAAAAGTGCCTCTAATTTTTGGGTTGACTCACATCAACGAAACCGTTCAAAAGGAAGCGATCGAACATTTGATCGCAAATTTCGATGTTTTAGTCGAACAAAAAGATGAGCTGACAATCACTACAATAAAGAGTTTACTTTCAGACTCTCTTAATATGAAATCACCTCAAAGTCTGTTAAATATTTTTCATTTGAAAGAAAAGTTACTTAAAATTTTCAACGAAGAAGTGCTGAAAGATATTTGTCAGACATTATTGTTGTTGTGTGTCGTCAAAGAAAAGAGTGGAACCGAAGAGCAACCGATTTTATGGCGTCAGCTCAAGAACTCAGTTTTAGCCACTTATTGCTCAATGAAAGCCATTAATGAGGACACACTCTTCTCAATTATTTATCCGTTTTTATTGCCATTAAATAATTCGGATTTAATAACACTTTCAATAATATTGAAATCAAAGGCCGCAAAAGAATCGCCGCTTTTATTAAAATTGAGTAAAAAATGCAAAAAAGTCACCGAAAGTGAAAGCAATGAAATTCCGATCGATTCCATAATAATAATGATTTGCACACAATTTGCCAAATATTGTGCCGAAAACCCGACACAAATTCGCAAAAATATATTTATGTGTAGCCATCAAAACGCATTTTTCCTCAAATTTTCAGCATTGAGTTTAATAATCTTAGAGCGAATCCATAGCATTACATCCGATCCTTTGGTTAAACAAAAGAGCGCTAATATTTTATTCAATTTAATCGAAATTTTATTGAAATTCCAAAGAATGTCAAAATCAAACCATTCTTTCGATTCATTGGAGAAATTTATGATTAACTTTTCCAAAAATTTGAAGAAGAGCAAGTTTAGTTTATCGGCAATCATTTACGTAATAAATTCAGTGATCAAATCAATGGATTTTTCCAAACCATCGAACTCTGAATCAAATGTTTGGTTTTGGTTCAAACAATTCAATTCCGATTTCTATTATTATAGACTTTTCAGTCTATTATTCAATAATTGTTATAATAATAACGAAAATAAATGCGAATCCTTTCGAAACACTTTCGTTGAGTTCATACGAAAGATATCTGAAAACATTGGACATGACTTTTACGCTCCGCTTTTATCTAATGAGAGAAGTCCTTTATTGCAATGCCGTTCCCTTTCGGTGTGCGCTAATTCACCTCAAACCAAACAACCCTTTAGTTGGATAACAGTCTTGAGTTCAATGATTGCATTACATTCAGAGCATAATAGCTGTCGAGAGTCGGCACTGAATGTCATCAAACATCTGAACCGAAAGTCAAAGGATTCGTTTCTGAAACACTGTTTGGAATCGAGTGAATCGATTAAAAATGACGAAAATAGTGTGAGTTATGCCATCGCTGATTGGCTTTCATCTAAAAAATCGCATTCGATTGTCAATCAATGGATAGATTCGTTAGAAGATGACGACTGTCCACAAAACTTCAAGTCTGGAATAATACTTCTATTGAATAAATGCAACACTAAGTTATTGCGACAAATATTAACAAAAATGAAGAACTATTCAACCCTTTTATCGCCAAACAGTTCCCAAAAGAAGACAATGCAATGTTTGCTAACCATTTATAGTCAATCGACTATTTTTGAGAAAATTGATTCCAAAACGGATATAATCTTCAATTTTTTCATCAATTGTTTGAAAAATAAAGCTTTTGGTGAAATGACAGTCGATTTGATCGATAAAAAACTTTTTGAATCGATTTCGAGTTCCGAAACAAAATTACATCTTTTGACTCAATTATTAGATTTAAGTGTCGATAATCGCGACACAAATGCTCTGAAAAGACTGAAAAAGGTGTTAAAATGTGGACATTTAATATCGAGTTTACTCACAAATTTGGTTCCAATCGAGGAATCGTCAGATTATGGCGAACCCAAACCAAAAAGAATTTTTGTTAAAGAGTTGACCTTCACTTTGGAGTCAAACAATTGGAAGAAGTTTATAGTTTTGCTCGAAATTATTCAATCGAAGAAACATTTGACAGATATATCTGTTTTGGTTAAAAATCTGTTCAATTACTTGAAAAAGACATTTATTATGGACTCAAAGACTTCTTTGGAATACTTAAGACAATTGCTTTTGAATTCACTAATAAATTGTATGAAACAAAACAATGAAGACATGCCTTTCACTCAAATCGAGTCTTTAATCGAATGTTTGAGAGAATCCCAACAAAAAGAGACACAAAAGTTAGCACTCATTTTGATCAGTAATATCGCCCATCGATTCAAGAAAGAGATAATGGATTACGTGATCACTATTTTCACATTCATTGGAACCAATTTACTCCATTGTGACGATCAGTATTCCATTCAAATAGTTTTCGATACAATGGAAGCAATTCTTCCCATTTTGTTGACCGAATCCAATGACACCAAAGATAACGTTATAAATGTATTTATCAATTCATTGGCGGACATCCCCGCACATCGACGGCTCGTTTTGCTCATCAAATTACTTGAAATGTTAGGAGAAGAACAACACTTGACTCTTATCTTTATGAAAGTTATCGAAAGAATTTTTAATAAATCCAAAACAGAGAAGGAGTCCTTCCTATCATTGATTGTTGCTCTTAGCTCTCATTGTGACATCAATATACAAATTAAGACAATTAATCAGTTGATGGATGTCTTGACGGAAGAGTTCAGTGATGAGAAAAAAACTGATTTGATTTCCGATCAAAACTTTTCAGAGAACGACAAAAGACTTATCGCTCAGTGTTTCGCTCAATTCATTTTGAGAATTGTCTCCTCTCAAGAATTCGTGTCTGCCATCAATAGTAGTCAATGGATTCAAATAAGTGATAATTTATCTGCATTTTTGCATAAAATAATTGTCTCAATCGTTAAATTCAATGCAATTCAAAATACAATTAAAGACTCAAATAATAATCGAAAACGAATTCGAAATGTTTTATATCAAATACTACTTCAGGTCAGTCACTATTGACTCTTCCCTTACAGTCATTAATAACTAAATGATTTTATTTATATTCCATTAGTTTAATAGTCTTTTACCGAACGAACAATTGATTGAATTAGTCTTAAATCTGATGACAAATGACTCGCTTTTAATTCAAAGAAATGCATTCGAACTCATGAATGAAAAACTGTTAAAACTAAACAATCAATCAATTGATGTGAGTTTACTTTTTTATGCTTTTCTTATACTTTAAACTAAAAAAGTTTTGATTAATTATTTGATGAAAAAAAATACAAATTATTATTAATTATCTTTTATTTTTCAGTCCAAACAATTGAGTGATTTATTTAACACTTTGTTATCAATGGTTCCGAGCGCTGAATCAGTTAATAAAATGGATGAGCAACAGGTGTATAACACCCAGCTTTCAATGATAACCTGCAAGTTATTATCGAAACACATCGGAGAAAATGAGAAACTTGAAAGACTTAACTTAAAATTACTCCAAAAAATCATTTCTTTGATAAATGGAATGAAAAAAGAGATTTCATTCAATTTGAAGGCCTCTTCTATTCTTTGTATGACTCAACTGATGACATGTTTGGGCAATAAATCGATTCCTCTGATTCCGTCAATCGTTCCAATTGTTCTCAAGAATTTTGAGATAAAGTAATGTTTAAATGAATTATATTTTAATTAACGGATCAATTAAATGATGAATTAATTTTTCGTCACCTGATTATTGTTTTGATGACTTCTTATCTGATGGAAGACATGATTTCAAAACTGATTCTTATTTCGATTTATTTATTAATTATTAAATAATTTCAAATTTAGGGACGAAGTAATCGTTATCTCGAATTTAACATCGATTCTAAAATTGGCACAAAATTATCCACAATTTTTAAGCCCTTATTTAAATCAAATTCTAATAGAGGTTTGAATTTAAAATATTCCTATTATTTACTTTTATTATAAAATTATCTTAATTTTCAGTTGATGTCAGTCACTGAAGACAATCCACAAATAAAATCGCGACTAAATTTAATTTGTGGTTCGTTTGCAAAATTGATTCCAAAACGAGTTCTTTTAACTTCAATCGACACAACTTTTAATGAAATAACAAACATATCTTTCGTAAGTCTTTTATAAACTGATCTTCAATTTTATACTAATTTTTTTTTATAATTTAGAACTCTTTGTGTCGATTAATGGGTTTATTGAAAGAGACTTTTGGGAACACCACTAAAGTGGAAGTCAATGATATTATTAAGTCCGTGAAGAATATAATCATTAAAGCATTGGATATAAGAGATATAAATGCAATTAATTTGGATTCCAAACAATTGTCAGAAATGGAGGACTATTGTAATGAAGCCTTTTCTGTGTTTATTCCCAAATTGAGTGAAATCACATTCAGACCCCTTTTCTATAAGGTTTGTACAAAAAATGAGCCATAATTTGATTATAAATTATAACGAATGAAATATTTGTTTTAAACAGTTATACGATTCGGCGATTCGTGAGAAAAACGGAACATTATATCATCGAATGATTTCTTTCTATAAACTGATGAATATTTTGGCGCATAAACTGAAGTCACTCTTCTGTATATTTGTCGGGCCTTCAATTGTCAATAATTGTTCGCAAATCCTCTCATTATTGCATTCCGACAATCAGTCAAATGTGAAACTGAACGCCGAAGACTCCAATCTATTGATTGTATCGATTCTGTCCACTCTTTCCAATTGCTTTTTGTATGACATTAACGGCGCGTTTCTTAATAAGGATCGAATGCAAGCCCTCACGAAACCCATCATTAATCAGGTTTTCACCGATTGATTAAAAAAATTACAAACAATTATTTATTTTAATATCTTTTCAGTTGAATAATACTTTGGGATCTGAAGACAATTACAATCAAAGAATTGATGGTTTGTCGTTATGTACACAATATTTGATTGAATCCAATAAAGACGAGACTATTATAAAGGATTTCAATTATCAGATTTTATTGAAAACGAGAGACAATAGCAGTCAGGTATACACTTATTTGTTTGACAACCATTTCTTTTATAATAATCACAATTATCTACGAATTTAAGGTACGTTTGGCTGCTCTTAAAGTTCTTCGACGTCTTATCTTAGTTTCGGGTGAAGACTATTTGCCTATAATTCCCGAAACGATTCCTTTCATATCAGAATTAAGTGAAGACGACTCCACTTCTGTCGAAGATTTAGTTAAGACAGTCATCAATGATTTGGAACAGATTTTGGGCGAACCCATCACTAAATATTTATAGATATTTAATGTTTCGATTGATTTTAGAATAAATAAATTAATTGAGTTTTTCTTTAAAATGAATTTATTTTCAATACTTCTATCAATAAAATTAAGTCATTCGATATAATTGAGTCTTCCTTTGAGTCTTGCTTTTGGTTTTCTCTGCTTTAAGTCCAATACAGTATAAGAATAAATTGTTTGAATCATAATTTGGTTGGAATTTTGTGGAAAATGTGGTCAAACACTAAAT
>JAQGCQ010000384.1:0-15044 GCA_034699945.1 Chamobates pusillus
CTATGAATGTGTTCAGGAGGGGCGGGACTATCATCTAGAAGGCGTGGTTTCATTTACCTAAGAGGTCCTATCGTACCTCAATTATTTGATTCATATTTTTATTGTAGTCTTCAATAGTTTTATACATCAATTGTTCCGTAGTTTTGAAGACTTCTTTTGATTTCATTTCATTTTTGTCTTTGAATTCATTTTTGAGTTTTTTGAGTCTTTCCTTCAAATCCCAGACATAATAGCGATTAGTTTTTGACTCTTCACTCTTGAATTGTTTTTCAAAGCTTTCAATTGTTTGCGCTCTGATCTGATTTTCCAATTGTTTGAATTGATCCTTGGTTAAAAATTTATTTTCATCAATCATGTGTTGTAAGTCATTCTCATATAACTGAAGACTTTTTTCTAAGAACTCTGTCCTATATTTCTCTTCTTCTGATTGGTGTCGAATGTGGTCTTTCCTGAATTGGTCTTTGAGCTTGCTCAAACATTCAGTCAACTGTTTTAAATTAACACAAAAATTTTAAATTAATTGAATTTTAAGTGATCAAGTCAACTTACATGAAGGTATTCTTTGAAGAAGAGGCTCTCCTCCTCTCCATTATAATTAGATTTGAAGACTTGCAAGACTTGATTTTCGTTAGTTTTGAGAAAGTCGTCAAAAGCAATAAGGTCAGTATCGCCTGATAATTGAGTGGATGATAGTTCCCGAAATGATTGACAACACTCGTCGACAATCTTTTCAATGAATTTCATTCTTCTATTTTCGTTGATTTCGTAAATGATTTCATAATTTTGTTCGAAACTGTCCTCCATTTTGACAATAACTTCGTTGTCATCGGAAGACATTTCGTCCTCAAATATCTGCATATATTCGGAGTTTATTTTTGTTTTTTTATCGCTTAAGTCTTTTCGTGAGAAAAACGGTTTCGATTCCACCAATGATTGCAATTCTTTCAAATGGGATACCTTGGTTAAATAAATTAGATAACATGATAATTAGACTGGGTTACTTGATGCACATTCAAGCGAAATTCAAAAAATTAATTAATTCAACAAGCTTCTTTTATTAACACTCATCCAACTTACTTAATTGATAAGACTACCTTGATCATCATATATGAACAAGTCATCATTTAATTTTTGTGATCGAATTCTTGAAAGAAATGCTTACCTTAACGCGTCTCAAATGAATATTGTCGGCAATACGAGAGGTTGCGCTCAACAGTTCATTAGTGGACGGCTTATCCATTGAAGTGCTGTTGAAAACACTGACATAACTCTCGAAGAGATCGCAAAACTCTTCTCCCGTTATATTCTTCTCATTTATTCTTTTTGGCTGAATTTCATCAGGGTTCAATAGTTTGACAATGAACTCATTTAGTTTTCTTTTGAAGTCCTGTCCCAATTGACCGACACTTCCGTTAAAGTTTGTTTCGTCAGACTTTTCGCCGATTTTAGGCATTAAAAAGCACTCGAGTTCTTGGAAACAGTCTTTTAATAGTTGTCTGGCATTCTGTGCGGAGTCGTTCTGTTCCTCTTCAATAGTCAACTTATGTTGTAAATAATCATTGCCACCACCTAGGCCAAATTTAAACCTTTGGGGAAGTGCCCAGTCTCTTATCAAAAATAACTATTAAAATGAACATGGTCAATAAATGTTATTATTGTCAACTATTGATTGAATTACCAGTTTTTGAAAAGGCTTTTCGCTCTCCATTTTTGGAAGTGATTTGGCGGCAGTCAGTCCGTACTCGAGGAATGACTCAAGAAAAATGAGTGCGTCCTCTTGTAAATTGCTAAATATGTTGAAAATCAAACAAGATGATATCAGTAGACTAATACCGACAATAGTGGACCAGTCCCTTTCGTTGGAGTACTGATCAAAGACACCCTGAGTGTCGCACAGAATTACTACTATTTTATTGCCGTTTCCTTTCTCTATAATATGTGGTCTAGAAATCCAAATGCCGTCCGTTTGCGGATCTATTTCTGCTTTCCACGAGAACCCTGCTCAAAAATTCATACAATAATGAATTGAAATTATAATAAGAGTAGACTTCAATTGAATATCACATCAAAGTTTATAGTTGAACAATGAGAAGGTTATAAATATGACGTACCCTTAATAGGATAAAGTGTGGCCAAACCTCTCTGAGATCTTGTGATAATCAAATGAAGAAAATTATATATAATTAATATTACCCTCGAGAGGAGTCCTAAGTCTGCCCATCCAATCACTATTCTTAGGATCCATTAGATACCTGCTCATATAGTTGAGCATGAATGACTTTCCCATTCTTGAGGGCCCCACTATGGGAATGACTGCCACTTCCATGTCTTTGACAGGTTTTAGCCATTGTCTGAGTTCACGTGAATCGCATTCATAGACAGACTTTTTATTTAATTGTTTTCTCAGTTTAAGTATTCTTAAACTGTAATTCTTTTCCAAACTAAAATAAAAAATTAATTAACTTGGCCACTCTCAGCTTAAAAAATAAACAAATCCTAGTTTTTGAAATTATAAATTTTACCTGTCTTCATTTTTCGTTCGTGGCGAAACCCTGGGTAAAACACTGGGTGATGTCGTGTCTGCCATTAAAAAATTTGATATTTTCTGACAAAACGTTCAATTCTTTTGAATCGACTGATTATCGAAAGTTTTTCTAATTATTGATAACCTTTTATTCAGTGAAATTCTAGAATTATTTTATTATATTCTCATTTTATCACAAATAACCATGGTTAAATGAGATTGTAGTATTGAAATGCATTATTTAACATAAAGAAGTATTGAAAATATGAAAAATTTATTGAGAATAAAAAACGTTTCAGCACAGAATGAAACATACTTTGGACTCAATTGCGATAAAAAAAGTTTGAATAGAGATCAGAATATTTTAATCATTACATTCAGTATTGAAATCAGTGGTTATAGAAGTGTTTTTCCTGTATTCCAAGCACTAGAATTACCATGTAAGTATGAACGAATATTTTTTCATATGCTCAAATTACTTTCTATTCGTTGAAATAAGCAAGATTATATTTTTAGTGAAATGCTCAAATGTTTGCATCAAATTTATGAAAAAGAATAACAATTATTGTTTAATATAAACATAAAGACAGGATATTAAACTAATAACAAATATATTCTAGATTACCAGCGAGAGGCCCACTAGCCAGGAACTAGCCAGATTGTGACAAACCTTCAAAATGTTTTACATTAACAACTTTATTAATACAGTGAAATGTGTCTATTATTAAAGGTGAAAGAACAAAACATTTTGAAGGTTTGTCACAATCTGGCTAGTTCCTGGCTAGTGGGCCTCTCGCTGTACGTTACTATAATCAAGAAGTCAAAAAGGTTAACCTGTTTAATGGGTTTTGGGAAGGTTGAATAGCGAATTTTCAATTTACAGCTCATATTTTGGAGGAGGTGCTACATTTTAATTTTTCAAAAACTCACGTTTATGTAATTTTTAAATTTAGAAAGTGATTAGAGGGTTGTAAGCTTTTTGGAGGTTACGCTGATGATCGGATGTGAGGCCCATCAGAATTTCATGTGTGTCATTTTTTATAATGAATTGTTCGTGATAAATTATATGAAAATATTTTTAAAGAAATAAAGTCACTTTAGATTAGAAATTTTAGATTAAATGCTTTAATGAAAATCCGTAAAAGTTTTGTTACCACTTGTGTTATTTCATACAGTAATACCTAGTAAATATGTTTAATCAACCGCTTTTCATTTCATCACCTAGCAACTTGTTTATTGTCAAATTTTAATAACTTGATCTTAATTACATAGTTGTGCAATATAATTCAATTAATCTTGGTTAATTTCAGTTTTAGTCAGCCATGGATTCCGTAATCATTGAATTAATTGATGGCAAATATGTATTCAATAGAAACACTTTGTTGTCGTTTTTTGGAGAAGTCAGAGAAAACGAATGCTTTGCTGTAATTCCAGTCATCGGTAAAAACACTCAATTTTTGGACAATTATCTCAATAAAGATGTAATACGTGATTATAACCAAAATTGGTGTAAGTTAAATTTATTATCATTTTAACAATTTATTGAATGGTCCTTTTAAATAACTTAACCCACAGAAAACTTCTTTTTTTACTCTCTTGGGTGTGTTATTTTAACCTGAACAGATAATACAATTTTTGTGAAATGACTGAAAATTCTAATCATATTTTATAATTTAATTAAATTTATGATTAATCTTGCTTAACTTTCTTGATAACTTTTCTTTTTCAGTGATCAGAATAATATCAAATGAATTTGTTATGGAAACCGATTATCAGAAGTCCTCTATTCTTCTGTTGGAGTCAAGACTTCCTCTCCTATCCGTGAGTGCCATAGAATATCGGCAAATTGTCCAGGATGTTTTTGGATTTTTTCTGGAATTCTCCTCAACTATTGTGCTTACGTTGGAAGAAGAGATCAAGGTAAAAAAGTTTATTAATTTAAAAATATATCAATGAAATGATCAAGGTTGTTTTAAATTTTTATTTTATTTTTTACATTGCCAACATTTTCTATTGATGTTGATTAATTAGTTTAGTTTAGTTTATTAAAAATTTTAAATTCGTCCTTGATCATATCTGATATAATAATATTTCAACTTTTCTGATTATTTGAACCGATCCTCTCTTAAACAGAAATCTGAAATACATCTATTTCATCAAATTTTGGAATCGAATAACAAGAAATCAAATGAGCTTTTCATCGTGGTCAATGACTGGAATCCAAATGCTCCAGGTTTAAAAAGCAATTCATATTTGTTCGGAAGTAAAAACGGTGAAAGGTATTTGAAAAATGAGTTCAAAGAATTGAAACTTGGAGACTACTTCAAGAGGGTGTCCTGTTTCCTTATGCCAACATCTGGATCGTTTGATTTTAAAACAAACAAGAACAATTTATTAAATGTTGATCTATTCAACATCGATGAAATGAAAGTAATGAAAAACACCAAGACCAATTGTAAATTATATGTCACTCAATATATAGAATTGATTGAGAATTACGTTCAAAATCTTAATCAAAAATCAATGAGTGATCAAGCTCATCCCATTTTAGATATATCACATTTTATTGATTCGGGTTCACAATTACACGAATCGAAACCTAAACCTAGAATAAGATCCGATCAAAACAGACAATTATTGAGAAGTCAATTAGATAAACCGAATAACCTTGATCAAGCCTTTGTTGATCAGGTTATTAAAATAAAGGAAAATGAGAGAGCAATTGTTAACATGGCTGTTGATAATTCACCAACACAAGTTATGAAGTCAGACCAATTGAGATCATATTCCACGAAAACAACCAAGGAACCAACTGTGACTGGGGACTTCAGTGAAGAACAGGTGAGAAATTTATCAATGATAAATAAAATAAGATATAAATGATCTTGCTCATCAATTTACATATGATTATTTCAAAATAGAAAACAAAATATTCATCGACTGAAAGACTAAAAGATGATAAATCTGAAATGAAGAAATTTTGCCAAGAGCTGATAAAAGACTACGATAACAAAATCATTGAATTAATGGCCAAGGATTCAACAATGATACCTGATCTGAGTCATTTTAATAAATTAAGTCTGGAAATTCTGAGTGAATTTAATGGGAAGTTTTTTAAAAAAAATCCCTCGGATTTCACTAAAATCAAAGAAGAGTTAAAGAAAATGATTAAAAAGAAAGAGATTGAATCCAGAGATAAAACCGAAAAATTGCAAAACACCAGGAATTTGATTGAGGCCACTATCAAAATATACAAGAAACAAATGGAAACTCAATTAAGCATTCATTTTTCAAATTTGAATAATGACTTCACACCAATTTATTTGGAATTAATTCACAAAAATTCAGAAACAAAGGCTATCAGTTCACTGGGTGAAATTTTGTCTTGCACAAATATGGAAGAACTTCAGAAAAATATTGAAACCAAGAGAAAATTATATCAAGAATTTACTACATCTTTTAATCAATATATTAAACACTGGGAGTCGTTTGTGCCAAACATCGACCAAGATAAATTTGATAACCTTGATCAAATTAATGATCAACTTATCAAACGATATTTTAACAGTTTATTTGCTACGAATGAGCAAGATATAATTAAATTGGTTAACATCGCATCTGGCAACATATTCAAAATTATTATTCAAAATATTCAGCAAAAATCAATTCTTGAGAATAAGGAACAATTGGCAAGATTAAATCACGAAATGACCGATGACAACCTGGATGAGATGACCAGTTATTACGACAATAATGTTCAAGAAATGATCGAGACCAATTTATTAGAAAACCTGAGTTGGAGCAATTTCAAAGCCATTGATGCCGAAGTCTCAAACAAATGCATCTGGCTCTATCAGTCCAAGGAGAAATCTAACGATATTTCTCAGAAAAAGTTAAAAGATGAGTTGATTCAAAAGAAACAAGATTATTTGAGAGCAATAAAGATGTTAATCAAATTCAGAGATGAGTGGGCGAATGAATTGGACAAGAACACATTCATTGAATCCAGGTCTATTTATGGACTCAATCAGGAAAAAGTAAACAAACTCGTTATTCCAAAGAATATGAACATGTTCATTCAAAAACAGTTGAAAATTATGTTTGAAGCAGTCATTCAAGAAAACGATAAGATAATCAAATATGAGAAACAAATATCCAAGGTGGTTATCGAAAAAATATTGGCAAAGTTTTCTATTTGGCTTAAATATAAGTTAATGTCAGGCTTTTATGAACAAGATAAGTTTGGAAATTTCTTTGAAGAATTGACCAAACTTTCAATTAACTCACTCAAGAAAAACTTTGACAGCAAATCAAATCAAAACTCTTCGCTCATTCAATGGGAAAATGAATTGAAGGAAAAACTTGAAAATCAAAAACAAGGCTTTTATTCAAATTATGTACGAAGTATAGCCCAGGTTAAACTCATAATGAAAAATAATAAGACAAGTTTAATTGGCCTAATTAAAGTGCAATTTACTGAAAAATATCCTGGTAATTATTATGAAGATAAGAGACAATTCGATAAATTCACTGAACAGCTGGAGATTAAAGCGTTTAATTTAAATGAAGAAAATCTACAGAAAATTAAAACACATTTTAACGAAGATTTCTCTAATAATTTGATTGAACAGAACAAGGGGTTCATCAAGCAAAGGTTTTTACAAACTATTGAAACTTATTCATTAAGGGAAAAGAAATATAACCCTGCTACTTCATCGAGTGGTATTCTTAAACAACCAAGAAGTCAAACAACTCAAACTCAAAGTGTATCCACTAGTAATTCTGATTATCTTGGACAAACAGGAAGTCCAATTTCATTAATTATTTCATTTGGCAAAACAAACTTCAATTCAGTTTGTATCAAGCACAATTTAAATGAAAATTTGATAACATCCGACATTCTAACAACACCAAATAGCATCTGGATCACTGACAAAGTTTTAGTCGGACAGCATGCTAAAACAATCACTCCTGGATATTTTGATGTGAAAAATTTACTCAAAATAAGAAATCTGATGGATCAACAGAAGGGACAGTTTTATAAGGAATACCCATTCCAATTTAATAACTTTAATCAGGTTAAATATCATTATATTAAACAAAACTTGAGTTTTGAGTCATTGATTGCATTACAAGTATTGGACATCAAATCAGAGACAGAAAAACGGGTCAACACTAATGTGACAAATGCTGTATTCATTGTACCCACAAATTACACGATCAGACAATTTGAAGACTTCAGGAATATTGGAATGTTGTCCGGATTTGAAGAGAGCAAGGTCAATATTATTACACAAATCAATTGTATGGCAATTAATTTTGTACAAAGTTTGAAAACAAGTGGAAGAAAATCAATTGAAAGCGTTTTAATAATTTCATTGAATGAATACGAATGCGATTCAGCCGTTTGTCAGATAAAGGATTATAATATTATTTATAAGTCGTTTTTGAACAGAAACCTTACCGTTAATAATGAATATTCGATTTGGAGTGAATTATACAGATTATTCATCAAGGATAATGGACCGATCATGGCAAATTTCAAGACTTTAATTGAAGAGTGCATCGGATTAGCAGGAACAATCAAAAGTTCAATTGATGTTATTCTATTACATAGCCCTCAATTTGTTTTTGAAATTAATGAATATATTACTCAAAATTTCAGAAACCAAGTCACCTATTTCTATGAAAATAATATACTGCAAGGTGCAGCATATTTTCAAAGATCTATTTTGGTCAATGATCCAGTCAAATTCTTCAAAATTAAAGAACTGACCAAAAATGATATAAAGTGTGTGGTCATCTCAGACCAGAATATTATTCTATACCAGACTAATTTGGTTAATAGAAATACTGTCCATGGTCAATTCACAATCAATTATTCATTTGATAGTTACCAAATACCAAGACAATTTCTACTTGTCTCCTCTAATGATGACTCTCTTATGCAACGATATATTATTAATATACCAGCAACGTTTAAACAAGGTTATTTTCAACTGTTTTTCAGTGTAATTATCAATAACAATGAACAAAAACCAATTGTATCATGCTGGATTAAAGATCATTGGAAAAGCTCTCAATTAGTATTAAATGAGATTTTGTGTCTGGATCAGTCTGAATTTGACAAACAAAAGAATATCATCCATTCAATTATATTTAATGATTTATTGCAATAATGAAATAATTATGAATAATTTGTAAAATTGGAACACCTTGGCAATTGTTTTATACAGAATTATTTTTATTTACTGTTTTCGACTAAAATAAAAAATTTGAATAAGCAATAATTTGTTCTTGTTATTCCACAATTTATTTGATTTTGAATCCAGATCACCAAGCAGGCATAAAGCTTGAAATTACTCAATCATCTCTTATATATTTAACATTTAATGCAAGGTTGAATTCCTGAGTTGAATGACCTTTGTTGATCATTTATGGAAATTTATCGATTTATTTGATTAATAGAAAAACAAAGTTAAGTTCAATTTTAACCAGTTGTAAGTGCAATTTATTAAATATATTCAAATCAAATGATCCTATTGATTTATTTTATTAATACTTTATACATTGACTTTATATTCGATATCGCCAAGATAAATTAATCAATAATAAAATAAATACTTTTCAAATACTTAATTAAATCAAAATCTGTCGACAATATATTTGATAATTTTCTTCTGTTTTTCGATTTCCAATTGATCTAGTTTAATGAAATCGTGGCAATTCAAATAAACCCTGTGTTGCATGTTGTCCTTGTCAGTTATCCAGGAAGTGATCACCAATTTATGTTCATTATTAAGGAATCCAACTTTTAAATAATGAATGAAGTTTTTAAACTTGATCATTACTTGATTGCCAATCAAATAATGACCTATTAAACAGTCATCTTGGTAGAATTTGATTTCGAATGGAAATTCATTTGAATTTTTGATGACATTGCTCAGTGTGTGTTCACCATGCTCTTTGTTGTTTGTAAATATTATAGAATTCTTATTTGGTATATAGTATTTGTTTGGAATTTTCAAATGATATTTTATATCATGCTTGATCAATTCTTGAAACTTATAGAATTTGTTCGGATCATTAACTTGAAACGATCTTTCATAATATGCGGCGCCTTCCAGTATGATATCAACTTGATCGTAATTGCATTTGATCTTGAACGGTCTGTAAGTTTCTAATATGTATTTACTTAATTCAAAATATAAAGGCGATGTCCCTGATACAATCATAAAATCCATCAGTGAACCACTTGTCATGGCCATTTTGAATGAGTCATCTATTAAACTTTTGAAATTTGTGATTAACTTTTTCTGCCATTTGTTTGCATTCGGGTTAAGATTTTTGTTCAAAAATGATTTATAATTAATGTTATAATCATTTATCTGACAAACGGCTGAATCGCATTCGTATTCATTCAATGAAATTATTAAAACATTTGTTTTGTTTCGTCTCTCAGTTTTCATTTTCTCTGCAAAACCAATGGCAGCACAATTGATCTGGGTAACAATATTTGACTGATGTTCTCTGAATCCAGATAAAATTGCAATATTCCTGAAGTCTTCAAATTGTCTGATCGTGTAATTTGTGGGTACAATGAATACAGCATTTGTCACATTAGTGTTGACTTGACTTTCAGTTTCTGTTTTGATGTCCAATACTTGTAATGCAATCAATGATTCAATACTCAAGTCTTGATTATTCGCAATATATTTAACCTTATTATCCAAAGTGAAATCAAATGGATATTCTTTTAAGAGTTCTCTCTTTTTGTCCACTTTCACACCTCTTATGAAAAGTAAGTTTTTCACATCAAAACTTTTATCGGGTGACTCCTTTTTAGCATCTTGTCCAATTACGATATAATGGTCTCTTATGCGAATACAATTTGGTCTTGT
The DNA here is from genome assembly GCA_034699945.1 of Chamobates pusillus. NCBI lineage: Eukaryota > Metazoa > Arthropoda > Arachnida > Sarcoptiformes > Chamobatidae > Chamobates > Chamobates pusillus. Next base: position 10,426 of record JAQGCQ010000384.1, read on the forward strand.
TAAAGAGTGCTCTTTGTCGGGAATCTTTTTTCCAATTGATTTGTGCTCGACACAAATGGAGAAGAGAAATTCTTTTCCAAATAGAATAACAATTGAGCTAGTTCCTGAATCAGTTGTTGGTAGAGTGGGGTAGAAATTGGTTTTCGTCGTCTGATTCAGAGTTGTCCTTGTTTGAGCAAGGGGATGACTTGTTCGATCGACCGGATAAGTTTTCTTTTCTTTGAAATTATATGACTTGGTGATTCTTTCAAATTCATCCTTGATGAATTGAATATTTTTGTCATTCAATGAGTGATAAAAGTCTTGGTTTAAATATGTTATCATTTTTCTCATATTTTCTTCATTCAAATTAATCGCTTTAGTCTTCAGTTGTTGAGTAAAATTTTGGAATTGTGTCTTATCTTCATAATGATGACCAGGATATTTCTCTGTCAATTGGTGTTCTATCAGTTCAACAGCACTGGTCTTGTTTTGTTTGATTGAGTGTTTGACCTTGTCCATATCATTTTTATAACTTGAATAAATTACTGTCTTTTGATTAAGAAGTTTTGCATTCAATTCAGTCTCGCATTGAATGAGAGAATAGTTTTGATTTGATTTGTAGTCAAAGTTTTTCTTCAGTGAATTCATTGAACTTTTTGTCAATTCTTCATAAAATTTGTTAAACTGATCCTGGTTATAAAAGTCTGACTTTATTTTGAAATTAAGCCAGGTAGAAAAACATTTCATTATTTGATCGATAACTGTCTTGGATATTTCCTTTTCATTTTTGATTATCGCCTGATTTTCTTGAATAACTTCTTCAAATATGGTTTTCAACTGCTTCTGAATGAACTTGCTCATATTATCTGGAATAGTGAGCTTGTTCACTTTTTCAATGTTAAGTTTATAAATGATGTTTGGTTCAATGAATGTGTTATATTTCAAGTCTTTGGTCCAATCATCTCTGTATTTGATGATTATTTCAATTGCTTTGAAATAATCTAGTTTCTTTTTCTCCAACTCATTCGACATCTGTTTCAGATCGTTATCATTAGATTTATCCTTTTCCTGAAACATCCAGGTGCAATTATTCGAAACCTGGGCATCAATTGCTTTGAATTTAACCCAACTCAGGTTTTCCATTAAATTAGCCTCGATCATTTTTTGAACTTCTTCGTGGTAATAACTGACCACCTTGGCAATTCTTCCATTGATTTCACCTGTTTTTAACCTAGGTTTTTCTAAATTTAACCTGGTTTGAGTTCTTATTTGTTGTTTAATTTGGATTGGTTTTTGTTGATAATTTTGTTTGATCTTGGCAAATATTTTACCAGTTGCAAATTTGATCAAATTATGAATAACTGGGTTATTCGAGTCTTCCAAACCAGTGAAGTACAATTTCATCAGTCTTTTATTTAATTGATCCAGGTCTAATATTCTATCCTGGTCATCAGTTTGAATGTGACTCTTCCATTGTTCCATATATTGGTTTAGTGGTTCAATTATATCTTGGTAAATTATTCGCTGAACTCCAATCTTTGCTTTTAGATTTAGCGGAAAAGGGTTTAGTGAAATTGCACCAGGGTAACTGTAAGACTTGGTTTCTGAATTTTTGTGAATTAATTCAAAATTAATTGGTGTGAAGTCATTATTCAGGTTTGAGAAATGTTGTTCTAGTTCAGTTTCCATTTGATTCTTGTATACTTTGATTGTGGCCTCAATTGAATTCCTGGTGTTTTTCAATTTTTCGATTTTATCTCTGATTTCATTCTCTTTTTGTTTAATCATTTTTCTTAACTCTTCTTTGATTTCAGTGAAATCCAAGTGATTTTTGTCGAGAGATTCGAAAAACTTTGCGTTGAATTTGCCTAAAATCTCAACACTTTTGACATTTAGAATAATGACCTTGTCGTTATGTTCTAATAATTCTTCGTAGTTGATGTAATCATAAGTTTTCATTTGATCATGGCAAAACTCCATCATTTCAACTCTGTTGTCCTTTGGCTTCGCATTCAATAAATATCAAGGTAAAATAAAGGTATTAAAATTTATGGTATGTTTATGCATTTTGTTAAAATTTACCTGCTTATTTTCAGCTTTCTCTTGAATTTTCGCTTTAAAATCAGCTTTTATTTCAACTGTTGAAATACCTTGATCTTCTCTTATTCGAGTGGATGAACTTTGATCTTGGTTAATGGCCATTATTTCACTCTTGTTAACCATGGGCTTTTCAAGTGATAAAGTTTCTGCTTTCTGTTGTTGTCAATCATGAAATTATAATTAAATTTTATAAATAAATTAATCAAGTTCAGATGAAAACGAAAAAATTTGAATTTTATTGAATTATTTGAATTGCAATTATTTGTTTGCATGATCAAATTGATTTTCAAAATACCTTTTGATTTTCAATTTTATCTTGAATTCGAAAATTCGAATCGTCCCTCAATCCAACTGTTAAAATATCTTGATTATCTCTTATTCGAGTGGTTGAACTTTGATCTTGGTTAATGGCCATTATTTCACACTTGTTGAACTTTGGTTTTTCAATCAATGAACATTCTTTCTTCTGTTTTAAGGGATGATCGAACTGTGAATAATATCCAAGGCAAAAAAACACTCATTTTAATTCATGCTAGGTAATTTATCTAATGATCATACCTGTTTATCCTGAACTTTCAATTGAATTTTCGCCGTCAAATTGTCTCTCAACCCATCTGATGATTTACCTTGATCATCGTCCAACGAAAACCTGGAGCTTTTATTTTCATTCTTAACAGTCCAGAATGTCCTTGAGCTTTGAACCTGGTGTTCTTTTGTTAAAACTGATTTGGATGACTCTTTTGAAGTGCTCGGTTTATCCACTAATTCTGACTTTCTACAATTGAAATGACCTTTTTCTTTGCCTGGTGTTTCACTCAATTGATTTGTTAATGTCAGTTCACCTTCCATTTCATTTAAAATATCTGTGATTTCACCTTGCCCAATAATTTCATAGGTCTTATCAGTTTCGATTTCATCGACTTTGAATCCCTGGTCAATTCTTGCGAAGTCATCACCTTTTAGTTCCTCTGACAATTCAAAAGGCGATTCAGATGACACTTCAGAGGAGGGCTCAGAATGTGTTTCAGAAGTGTTTTCTGATATACATTCCTTGAGCATATTATTAGTTGAATGACCATGTTCATCTATAATTGAATGATTGAGAGTTTCGACATAACTTTCGAGTGATTCGACAAATTTTTCAACTTTCAAGTTATCTTTTGTCCTTGGATCTTTCATGACCTCCATTTCATCGATATTGAAGAGTTGGTGATCGAGTAAACTTTGACGATTAGTTTGATAGTCATTTGTGTTAATGGGTGGCAAAAGGAAACAAGACACTTTTTTGAAATATTCCTCCAATTTTGTGTCTTTAAATTCATTTTTCAGATATTTTGCTCCGCCTTTACTTCCGAACAAATAGTTCTTGTCGTTGAGACCGGGACACTTTGGATCCCAATCCGTGACCACGATGAAAAGTTCATTAAAATGATTCGATTGTTTGTTGTCCTGGTCATCCAAAATTTGTTGCAAGAATATTATTTCTTCGTTCTATTTAAAATGATCAAGTTAGGAAAAAACAACAAGGAATTAGGTGAATATTTTTACCTTGATTGATTTGTCGAATATTATAAGAAGTGTTGAGGAGAATTTGAGGAAAAGTCGATAAATATCTTGGATATTTCGTGTGTTTTCAATGGCTTCTGAGTGTTGGAGCGAAAGACTTGTCTCCAACATAAGTACTGAAGTCTTTTGATAACTGGTTTTCAATACAATGTCTTTAGAACGGATTCTGACCACTAAGAAAAAGAGAAGATAATATACAAGATAATAGTTTATATTATTTACTTACACCAATTGGGGTTTTCATCATTTATCTGGTGATTAATCAGATGTTTGTTCAAAAATTCAGTATTTTTGCCGATCACTGGAATGACAGCAAAGCAGTCGTTTTCAGTGACTTTTCTCAAAGACGACAACAAATTGCTTTTATTGAACCGATATTTGCCATCAATTAATTCAATGATATTCGGCGCCATTTTTGTCTTGAGCTTAAAAGTTACAAGTTCAATTCTATAGAAATGCTTTACTCATTCTCATTATTCACTGCGTAATAATGCGATTGAATTGTGAAGCGATAAAGAAAAAAAGGTGCTAGTTTCTATTATCGCTCAAGAAAAAAACGAAGACAAAATCTAAGGAAAATTTTTTATCAAGGTTATTTTTATAATCCACTTGTTTTGAAGGATGAATTAGTTTAATTTGTTGTAATAAATGAACTATCACATTTTCATACACCTTGGTTATCCCTAATTACGGTTACATTATTCAGTTTAAAAACAAATAATTAGAAAATAGGTAATTGAATTTCTATACTCAAATAATTGACCAGATAAAACTGTGTCAGTAAATCAACAAGATAATTTTTGAAAAATACAAGAAAAAATTGATATAAAGAAAATTCAAAATTCAAAGACTTACTTAACAAAAGTTGAATCACTCCGACAGCAACACATCAAATAACGTTGTGCGGAGAACATTCCCGAGCCATAGACTCCGGAATGTTCCGGAACATTCCGGAAGCTTCCGGGAATTTT
>JAQGCQ010000385.1:0-15042 GCA_034699945.1 Chamobates pusillus
AGAAACTGAATCGCGTGAAAACTACAATTTTCATTAATTTCCGTTTAAATTATTAGAAATGGATTTGTTTGACAGCAATAAAGATATGATAATAAAGACAATTGAATTCAATACTTGCGGACAATTATTTGAAGAATTGAAGAAAAAGAATCCAAACCTTTATGAAAACAGTCCTTCGGAAGGAGTGACCCTTAAAGTTGAATACGTGGACACTTTTGCTGATAATAGCGATAGCAGTGATGTAAAGACAATAGTGGCGATTGCCGGCGGATTTGGTTACTATAACCAATTCAAAAGTTTAATTAATAAATTCTGTGACAAAGAATCAAAGGTTCGGCTAATCGTTCCAAATCTGCCCGACTTTAGTGTTACCCGAAAAACGATGGCTTTTTGGCACTCAAACGAAGAGAGGACTCAATTCATTCGAGATTTTTTGAATGCTATCAATATTTCGACAATTGATTGTTTGGTCAGTCATTCGGCGGGAATTAATCCTATTTCAGGCCTTTGGACGGATGTAAGACATAAGTATTTAATGATTTATTCTAATAATATTTAATAGCCAGGACAATTGACTATCCGTTCGATTGCACTGTTGTCCACAATGCGGTCCAATACCTTTCTTAACTGTTGAGAAGTGGGTCGCATATTTGAGTCGTTCCCAATGGGGTATTTATTTCATGGATTTAATCAGACCTCATATTCTAACCAAAGGATGGCAACCAATTCAATACGAGAGTGTGGACCAAGTCTTTCAAATTGCTTTAATTCAGTCTTCTCTACAAATCTCTGAAATTCATAAAAATTTAGAAGTTTTAAAAAGACTTCAAATTCGTACTCTTCTTGTGTTTGGGGACAAAGACTCAGTCATTCCAATCAAATACTTCGAGGAATTCGCTCAAAGACTAAGTGATGACCAAAAAGATGTCATCATTTATTCTGAAAACAATGGTATCGAAAAAGACACCGAAAATCAAAATTGGATTAAAATAATGCGAATCAAAGACGGAAAACACTTCTGTTTCGGCAAATATATCGATGAAGTGTCCAAACAGTTAATAAAACACTGTTTCCTTCAATAATCTTATATATAAAATATATTCAATTCTGATTGATTTTCAGTGATTTTCACAATTCCTTAAATAAATGCGTTCATCCCTTTCCTAATATCCAGACTTTAGTTTCAATCAAATATATACTAATTTTGTTTGAATTGAGCGTAACTTTCAATTGAGTGAATGACGTCATTGAAAGTCATGTTATTATACTTTATTGCGTAATATTATTCTTTATTAAGCGGTGTTATATAACCAAGATCATCTGTCAATCAGTGAAATACAATCAATGATTGCATCATTAAAATAATATTTAGATTCAAGTTTTATATTCTGAGTTCAAATGAGTTCGTTTTAGTGATAATTCAATCAATCATTTATTGATAAACTGATAAAAATTAACGAATTGTGTAATCAATTATTGCCTTTTGATTCATAATTTTTTTATAGTGCGCACAAGTGTTAGAAAGTGCCCTAGATTAGTTATTATTTGTTTGGTCATAGATCTAGCTGATTTTGGTTTTTAAGAATTTTTATCTCAATGAATATATTTTAGATTTGAATTTGTTGAATATCAGATGATAATACAAACATGATCATTTTTGAATATTTTAAATTAAGATTTTTTTGAGGAAAACTTTGAGATTTAAAATTGTGTCATAAAAGGCATGAATTCTATTCGAAGTGTTATTCACTATAAAAATGCCAACAATTTGTTGAAAACACTCAAAATAAGTAATAAAATGAATTTATCGACAAATAGTAGAATAAAAACAATTGAATTCAAAACTTGCGGTCAATTATATGAAGAATTGAAGAAAAAGAATAGACTCTACCGAAACAGCCCTTCCGATGGATTACCAGTTTGTGTGGAATATGTGGACACTCTTATTGACAGCAGTGGTAGTGATGTGAAGACAATAGTTGCCATTCACGGCAATCCGGGAACTCATCAACACTTCAATTCTATCAGTGATTACTTCGAAACAAATAAATCGAAAGTTCGGGTAATTGTGCCAAATATGCCCGACTTCAGTATAACCCGAAAGACAATGGCTTTTTGGCACTCAAATGAGGAAAGGGCTCAATTTATTCGAGATTTCCTAAAAGCTATAAATGTTTCGACAATCGATTGTCTGATCAGTCATTCGGCGGGAATTCGTCCGATTTCTCTGATTTGGACGGAAGTAAATATTAAAATAGAATTCGATTCTCTTATTCCTAATTATTTTGTATCTAAATGTTGGTATAACAGCCCCGGGAGTTAACCGTCCGTTCTGTTGGTATTCTAAGCCCTCAGTTTGCGCCCCAAAAATTCTTCACAATTCAGGCCATTCTTTCGATTTTCTGCCGAAACAGGTTTGGCATCGCTTTAATGGATTATATCGAACCCCATATATTGGTGAGGGAGAGGTCACCAATGGTTTATCAAAGTGTTGACGAAGTTTTGGGTTTTGTTTTAATTCACTCGTATTTGAAAAATACAGAATATTATGAAAAGTTAAAAATCTTAGAATCACTTAAAATTCAAAAGCTTTTAATCTATGGTTTGAACGACAAACTCATCCCAAAAGAGTCATACGAAAAAATGGCTCAAAAACTGGAGGCCGACCCCAAAGATCTAGTCATTTATCCTGAAGATAATGAAACTGAAATACCCTCTGAAGGCAAAAATTTGATAAAAGTGTTGGCACTGAGAGGTGGCGGACACTTCGCTTTTATCAAATATGTCGAAGAGGTTGGTCGACAACTTTCCCAACACTGTCTTCAATCAAAGCTTTAGAATTATAATAATTTAATATTTAATTATTTTAGATATTAATTAGATTTCTCTAATTCTATAATTATATTTGATTTAAATGTTATTTATAATTAAAATTTTCATAGAAAATCTTTTAAGAGAAAAATAATAAAGTTGTTCAAGTTCATTTCCATTATATAATTTGATTTTGATGTTTACATGGGCATATTCAATTGTAAATAAAGTATGTAAAGTAAGTAAATAAATACTAATAATTAATTAATTAAAAAATTCGAATATTAGTAAAAACATCACAAAAGTGTTTTCGTATTTATTTAATGAATAATTTGTTATTCACTTAAATAAGTGATAAAATCAAACGAATCAAATGGAGTGCGCATAACATTAATTTAATATTAATGTTAGATTCATATGATTTAATTAATTAGATAAAAAACCCGTTCTAATATAATTAAGGTCATTTATATTACTAAATAAGGATATTTGCTTTGAGTTAAACATATCCGACGATAGCTCAGTTGGTAGAGCGGAGGACTGTAGTAGCATTGCTGATATCCTTAGGTCGGTGGTTCAAATCCGCCTCGTCGGACATTTTTTTTCCATTTTATTTTTCACTTTTTAAGTTTTTTTTAATTATTTCATATTCTTTTGAAATGGAACAATGTTTTAATTGATCATGTATAATTTTTAGAAGATTTATTTATAAAAATACTCAATTCTTGATCAGTCTATTCAATGAACTCAATTGGAATTATGAAAAACTAAACAATCTTTTAATTAAAATTAAGTGAAATATTAATTAAACTAGAACAAATTATTTAATTAACCAATCAACCGAACTAATTATATTTATCAGATATTTAATTTTTGAAAAGTACTTGGTTATACTTGGTCTTTTCATTTAAGAATCGATGCATATGTTGTAATGTTAGCAAGGTGTTTTGATAAAATCAGAAGTTGTTAACAGCAAAGACAAATCCTCTTCCGCTGTCGGTTCCCATTAACTGAACGATTGGTTTGATTTGGAATCGTTTGCGAAGAATAAATCATATCAATGAAGTCAGAGGACGGGTGACTTCGACGGTGTATCCCAACCGGATCTGTTCTGGAAGTGGACACTGTTTGAGAAATGGCCTCTTCATAAGTGGGCGGCGGATCAAACCGCTCCAAATATCGCTCGAATTCGAGTTCACTCATAAAATCACTATTAATTGAAGTCATTTTTAAACAATAATTTCAAACAAAAACTGACATAACTTTCAAACAAATGATTAAAACGAAGAAAATGAACGTTAAGTTTGTTTTTTATTACTCCTTAGAAACCGATTAGATTAAGACGAGTCTAAACTCTACTTAACTTTCGCTGAAATTTGATCTCAATTTCACTTATTTTAATCAAACGATTAAATGAATGAAAAGTCAATAAAATATTAAATTAATTTTTAATAACAAATAAGAAATGAATAAAATTTTCAATAATTAAGAGTCGATTCATTTGAAACCGAAAATACTGTACAACTGTTTGTTTGAGTTCTAAGCAATACTTTTAATCCAATCAATAACTGAATCCAATTGTGTGTTGTCTTTAGAGGCGGAACAGTCGACAAATTGGACATCATTTTTGATGTGATTGAATGAAAATTCTTTATTGACTTTTCCGAGAATGGCTTGACTCGACTCATTGTCATCGGTAGAGCTGAGGGCACCCGTGCGGGTGTCACGAATAGCAGTACTGAGGAATAATTTGGTTAGAATTAAGTCAATTCAAAGTTAATTCAATTTTTAATACATTTCTCTTTCGAGTTGTTTCTGAAGGACTTTACAAGACTTGGCTCTCGTCTCGTCCTGTTTAGTGCACGCCATTAGGAACGGGATTTTCGAGTTCATAACCAACGGATCGACCAAATAATTGTAGACGAGGTCCGCGACATCTTTTCCGCGAACATTGAAGTCTGTGCTATCGATGACTACAATCACAGCCTTTGCCCTCAACTTATAGTCGTCCCAATACTTGTCTCTCAATCTCTCAAAACCGGGCGAATCGATCAGTTTTACGGTCTTCTTATTCGCTAAAATAAGATTACCCTCAAGTCCTTGCATTGATGTCACCGATGAGACAAACTTCTTAGTTATCAACTGATCCCAACAAATATAATTCAGTTAAATATTGTACTCAATTGACAACAAAATCAAACAATACCTGAGAAAAAAGGACTGTTTTGCCGGAATCGGATAGACCTACCAAAAGGACCGCATCTTTAAATGATTTTCGCGATAAAAAGCTGTAAAAAACTGAAATAATATGAATGAAAACATTAAATCTGTTCCAAAGATTCAATAAAAGTGGACTCACTTATCGGCAAAACGATTGCGATTATGGCCACAACAATAGCCACATAAGTGTAGTTCTTGGAGTAGAATGAGAGCACCTGTTCCACCAAACTCTCCATTCTCGGTAACTTAAGAACTAAACCTAAACTATTGTCAAAATCAGATTTAATTCAGTGATAATCAGATTGATTGCCACGTGTTTTAAAATTGATCTCTTGTTTACAGACAGCTTCTGATGTCAACCCATTCACTATTCAATTATATTTTGTTAACATTTTGTCAATATATTGAATGTAAATAATTCACAAATTATTTGCTATAACTGTACTCATTATAATGATTGATAATCTACTCTCATATAAAACGTCATATTATTAATGAATAATTACCGCAAATTTGAAGCCAAAGGGAATCAAATTATATTTTATGGTTACGTTATTTACTCTCTAATATCGTTGAACCCTTTGTCTTACAATAAGATCCGTTTAAAGGTTTTATTGATTTGTATTTTTTGAACTCAATTAATCTTGTTGATTATCAATTAAAACATTGAAAAGGCGATATACTAATTCTTATCTCCTAGTTTAAATTGGTACCAATCTTATTGAAAGGTAAGTTTAACTATTTTGTAAGGAATGGGTGTTTGAATGAATGCCAACATTGAAGACATGCTTTGATTGCATAAGTATTTTGTGTAAACATTTGAAAAGTAATTAGTTTTCAAATGTTTTCAATTCACCGCTTATTTTCATTGAATTATAAGTTAACGAAATGTTTGTCCAAGAATATGTCGGCAACTTCTCAATTGGTCGGCAAAAAGCTTGTATGGGTTGACTGCGAAATGACTGGACTCGATATCAACACCGATCGGCTTCTTGAGGTTGCAGTGGTTGTGACCAATGGAAATCTGGACACTGTTTGTTATTGTCTTCATTTTATCGGCCATTAATTTAATCGTTATATTTGTCCATTAATTGATAGGTGAGTCAATTCGGTCCCTTTGTCTTTAAAACAGAAAAATCGGTTTTGGATGCAATGAACGAGTGGTGTATTAAAACCCACAACGAGTCGGGTCTCGTAAAACAGTGCTTAGAATCTAATCTAACGCTCGAAGAAGTGGACAAAAGACTCTATGAGGCTATGGTTCAGTTGAATATATCTCGAGGTCTTTTGGCGGGCAATTCAGTCAGTAAGTGATGGTTCAGTTAATTGGAATGACTGAACACAACTATTTTGATTTATTCAACAATTTATTTATTCGATTAATTTTTCACCGAAAGGTTACGACAGACTATTTCTGAACAAATTTTTGCCGAAATTTTCTTCGTGTCTTCACTACCGGACTATCGATGTCTCGACAATTAAAGAATTGGTCAGAATTTGGTATAAAAAAGACCAGAGTTTTCAGAAAGAACTGAACCACAGAGCCATTGATGACATCAATGAAAGTATAGCTGAACTGAAGTACTATCGAAACCATTATTTCGTCGATAAATAAATTGTTTGTTATTTAAATAATTTTAATTTCAAATAAATTATTAGTCAATTAATTCTATAATTGATTCTAATTAAAGATTTGCTGCCATTTTATAAATCAATATTCAAATAAAAATCATTTATTCTTTCATCAAAAATATGTCTTTAAATTAAATTCTTTATTTAAGGTAATCAAGAAATGTTCAATTGTTCAAGGTTAGAATTGTTTGTGGAATAATATTATGTGGAATATGTTCTCAAATCAACAAACAATACTTGAATACCAAAAATAGATAAAAATAACTCATATCTGATGTTCAACTCATTCGGCCCTAAATATTGACCCATAAATGAGAACAGAATCTGATTGAGAGTCAGATACTGACAGCAACTCAACTAAAAGAACAAAGTGTCTCTCAATGTGACCATGCTACAATGACTCATTTTGATTGATATGATTTGATATCATGAGATCATTCCTCCGAAGATTACTTTTGATATAAAAGGCGTAAGAATTGATAAACAGATAAATAAATGATTCGGAATAAAAATTTGTTTCAAACACAATATGGAACTCATGTCTTAGTTTTGGGAATGACCTCAATATAGAGCTATTGTTTGGCAATAGTTTTGTAGATTTTCTTAAAAGTCAGGTATTTTTTCTTTTAAATATAAAACTATTGATTCTTAAAAAATGGTGTTTTGACTCAAATATTTGATAAAATGGTTCGGCATTTGATTGTGTTTTTGTTGGAGTGTTTAGTGAAGTGTGAAAGTTAGCCATCAATTCGAAAAAAGTGCTCACTTTTCAGTTCATCGCAATTGAATTAAACGTCAAACTCTTGAGATCTCATTCTTCAACAGAGATGACCACCGGTTGGTTCATATTATCTGATAATCCGTTCCAATTAGATATTCCAAAGACTTTATTTATGTGACTAAACATTAACTATTGACAAGTTTATTTTCTAATTATAATTGAATGATCTTGTTTCTAAATAATAGTCAATCATTGTTATGGATGGCCGATAGTATATGTCTGGACAGGTCAGGCATTTCCGTTCAAATTACTTAAACCTTATAAATACTGCGAATGTTTTTATTTTTTGAACGCTTTGGTCGAGAAAAACAAGACTTGTGTTCGGAAGCAGTTTTATGTGTCGTCCCCTCTCTCTCAGCCCTCCCTTAATCGGAGATAATTTATCATTGATTTAATGAGTTTCGCAAATATTGAATAATTTAATGTTTTGTGTTTCAAATGGGATATTATGTGCCAAACATTGAACTAATATCGCAAATAATCATTAAAATTTCATTTGAATTCTGGAGAAAATTCTTTATTTTATGTGACGTTTGACTACACTTTGTGTCAGTCTTTCGTCTGATATCGAGTTTTTCACTCATTTATTCACAAAACCTAAAGTAAAGCCATATTTTATTCATAGTTAAACTGAAAGAACCAAAAGAGTATTATCGATATCTTTGTCGAAAATCAGTTTCATTGACACAACATTTGACACAATATATAGAAAAGAAGAAAAGGAGTCAAACTTTTTTCCAAAAGACTCCTAAAAATATAGTATAAGAACTGGTAGTGAACCACAAAAAAGACTTATCTCTAGTTCTGATTTAAAGCCATTTATTCGTAAAGTTAGTCAATACTGCTATTCATCAAACAAATCGTTGGGCAGTTCTGGTCAGACATTCTTTTTCATTAGTTTTCCGGACAGTTGTGTAGTCGTCTCTGGTCTGAGACGTAAAGGATTTATAAATGACTTTTTGACTAATTTAAGCGCAAAATGCTTTTAACTTAAGAAAAAAATTCACTGCAAATCGTTTCAAACATTGTTACAAAAGTAATCTTTTGGGAAATATTTGCTGTGCCTTACAATAGTGAGAGCACAGAATATGTTGAATAACACAGGGACTCAGGGAACACAATCTGAATCCATGTCTATCCGTAAGTATTAAAGAATATATTCTGTGTTTGCCTTTCGTTGAGTTACAGCACAGCACTGGGCTATTGATTAATATAATTCGAGTGCTTTGCTGTTCATTAGTGTAGACTTCCCTTTCCTTTCCATATCAAGTGGCTGTTGTTTTGGCAAAAAAAGTTATCCGCAAAAAAATAATTTCACTTCCGTTGTGTTGAGCACAGAATACACGACACTTGATTCGGGTAAGAATTTTCATAAATCACTGTTCAATCAATGAATATCTCATACGAGATATGAATATCATATTCTGGTCTTCACTCTAATAGAAGGATAAGAATTTCGGAGCAAAAAACTCAAAGCCATTCATAATTCGATAAATCATTTTTAATGAATTTTTTATTCACTGAATACTCAGTTCAGTGGATATCCGAAGATATGAAAGATTGAGAAAAATTGTCGAATGACTTATTTGACTCAAATGTAAATTAATTTCGATCTGAAAATTATTTTAAATTTCTTTTCGGCGAACAAAACACTAATGTTTTTGCGGATAAAAAAATGATCCCAAAATTGATCGGAATTTGTTCATCAGATTAAAGGTTAGATTCAATGCTCTCTTTCTTTCATTTGGTTTTGATATCGAAATTCAGTCTTTGTTTATGTCATTATCTCAAACACATTAATCGATTTCTGTGAAAAGGAAAGGGTCTCGAAAACCAAATGCTGAGCCATTCACTCAATTCTTGGGTACATTTGACTTATAAATGAATTGAATTCTGTTTTTTTGCGCGAAGAAAATGATAATTAATCATAAAAAAAGAGTCAATTTTTTCACTAATTTTTTTGTCTTCAATTTTAATGACATAACGGGAAGTCTCGCGAAATAGATTGCAAACAATCAACTAATTTGGTTCACACCAGTGCTCCCAACAAAAAAAGAAGAGTGTTTCCTATTGCAGTAAAGTTCATCAAAATGTAATAAATTGTTGTCGACGCGTGTTATGTGTGTTATGTGTGTAGTGTTTGTTCAGCGCATCACTCGCTTAATATCTCGTTCAGTGAGAGTACAGTCAGGCCTGATATCAGTCCAAAGTATTATTGATCAGAAAAGCTCAGTCTGTGCTCATGTAAAATACTGGCGCAGTGTTGCCATTGTGCGAGAGAGTGGCCCGACATCACTATACAGACACACAGTTATACCGCGATTCCTATACAGCTATTCACCAGAAATCAGTGAAGAAGTGTTTCTATCGCTTCAGTATTTTATGTCAAAACAAAAACTCCTTTGAATGCGAATAACTTTTTTTGAGATAAAGTTTTTTTTCCGTTTGTGTCGGAGTATATAAAAAAGAAAAGTATTACATCTCTTCTATTACTTCATAACTTTTGTCTCCAGTGATTCTGTGCTAATGTTTAAGATATAGAGAATTCTCTCTCTATTGGGTACTCATAACTTAAAATAGAGGAACAGTTATTATATCGTTTTGTATATACAGTGAAGTGTATATCCATTCGTTTGGTTATTGGCTTTTTTGTGGTCATAACAATATTTTTCGACTTAACATCTTATTCGACAATATCTGAGTTAAGACTTTTATTTGAACTAATATTAAGGATTACTACAAGAAATGACTTTTTCTCTTCACTTCAGTCCACTGTTGTTTCCGACAGAGAATAATATTCTGTCGAATAATAAAACAATAAATTCTTGTATTCATTCATTAATTTTCAAATACTCGGAACAAATTTGACTTTTGAAGGGAACAATAGCTGTTCAGCTCTAAAAGTAATATCCAGTTCAGTTTATTGATTAATAAATCAAATTCGTCTTAGAATTTCTGTGCCGTTCTTTTCTCTAAAGGTATGCAAATATAATAAAAAAACTGCAAAAATATAAGAAATATTTTTTTTATTCTTTAAAACTTAATGTGTTTTTCTTTTGTTCAAAAGAAGAGAAGAATTCATTTGAAAATATGCTGAACTCAAGTACTTTATTCAAAAGAAATGCTTATTCTTCAGACTTGAACTGACATTTCATTCGTGAAGTCTTTTCGGTGTCTTTAAAACGACTCCATTTTATCGGTCAGTTTTTCGAGTAATTGAACGCAATTTCAAAATACAATATCTTTTCGATTAAAATTAAAACGAAACGTTCATTACTTGAAAAAAAATTTGATCCGATTTTAAGATACTTATTGGAGGCCAACCCATAAACATCATTGACATCACGGGCTCTAATCTGATGAAGATTAGGTTCTGAACTCATTTCTCGACTCTTACTCTCCGATGATTTGAAGAAAATGAAAACTTTTTAATATAATTGAGTTTTTCTTTTTGTGGAGAAAAAAAGTACTCAAAAATAAATAAACCGAAAGTAAGAGAAGAGCCGAAAATAATGGCAAATAATTTTCATTTAATTGATTGGAATCTATAAAAGTAAGTGCAAAATAAGGCCATTTCTATGCAAATGACGTTAACTCATGAACATAGATGAGCAGAAATGTGCATGATTATAATTTAACTAAATAAAACTAATTTGTTTTCTGTGTTTGAAATCTGAAGCAATCTTTTTGGCTATAATTGGATGCCATCAGCACTGGTGGCTCTTCAATATGTTGGATGCATTGAAAGTACTGTTTATATTGACCGGTGCTTCAACTTATTTGGGTGAGTCCTCAATCCTCTCCCAAATATAGAGATAACAAATGTTTTGATGGTTTTCCGTCCAATATATCCAAAGCTTCGGTACATATCGACTGTTCACTAGTCTGTCATCGTTTTGAATGTCATTTCAATTGAAATCATTTTTTATTATTCTTTTGAAATATAGAATCCATTGTGTATTCCATACAAAGAGAGCAACTTTTCAGTTCATTTCGGTTCTAATGCTTTACTTTTCAATCATTTCTTTTTCTTTTGAAATTTATCGTCAAATTATTTGAATAACAAAATAAAAGTTAAAATTCAGAAAATCTGCTAAAAATATTAAATTTTGAAAAATTGTCCTCAAATTCATGAACAGAATATATTAATCCGATTTATTCTCGATTTAATTGATTGAAAAATTATTTTCTTATTTTTGAATTTCATTTGAAGTTTTGGGAAAAATTATAAGAATTTGGGAAAAGTTTTCATATCAACAAAATTGAAATTTAATAGTATTGAGAAAATTGCTTGAATTGGTTTCGAGTGAAAACCGAACCCAAAGTACTGTTTTCTAATGAAAATTCAACGACTGATAAGAAAAAAAAGTTTTCCTTTTTATTGCTTTCATTATTTGAAGGGTCGATATGTTCTAATAAGAAGAGATGGACTGAATTAACCCCATTCTCGACAATACTTATCAAAACATACCGACACTGCAGTCGGATAAGTATTTTTTCGTATACTCTCTGGTGAAGGAATAGCCAAGTGATGTGAGAGTCTCTACCAGTCCTTCTGTTGGTTTAGATAAATAAATGTTAAGTGCAATTCATGATAATATTTCAGAGAAATTCGTATACATTTGCCTTTCTTTGCGATTCTATTTATCTGCTTATATATCACAAATGAGTGGTCACAGTTATTGCAAGGTAACAGTTCTTGTTGACTCCCCCAGTCCTCTGCCAGTGCTCTAATATCCACGCAAACGATTGACTGCTTTTATTGTATTTGTGACGAAAATACGACGAAAATAACAAAACCAATAATACTGTTCTGTTGTGTGGTATCAGATCTAATGACAAACTTTTTGCTCTCATTTGCCACTTATAGCACATATAAAATGCACAAAACTTTTTTCATTTCCATATATATTCTGACCGATCCTTAGCTCTGAGTTGGAGTAAGAGTTAGCTCTTGAGTGGAGACAAAATGAAATTCATATATAAATGCTAAGAACCTCTGAAATGAAAGCATCTATTCTTTGAGAACACATTTAGTATAAGATTCCATTAGTTTTTTTGGTTTTTACTCTTGCAATTTCTAAAAGTCTGAATTGGAGTAAGAAAAATGATCAATAACAGTTAACAGTTATAACAGTTATAACAGTTCTACCAGTTTTAAAATTCAGACTCAACAGCGACTTCAGTTTATGATTAAAAGATCAAGACTCTTTCAGACTCTTTCTCTGGGATTACAGACAGTCCATAAGTCATAGGGTTAGCTAACAATTCATTGGTGACGCCTACGCTTTGATCATATCGAACATTCCACTCTTGATTGAATTTATCACCATGCAGCTTATTTGATCAAAACACAGCTTCTTATAGTGTCTTATCTACTCTTTTCTTGAGAAGAATCTTAGATCAAAATTATATAGATGATCAAGGTATCATATCAAAGCTAGGGGGAAATATTGACTAAGATCAATTGCTCACTTCAATGTTTTTGATAAATGATGCTTGGTAATCAGATGATGCTAAAAACAATGAAATATTTACAAAACAACTCTTGAAAAGAAATAAAAAAATGTTGATTTCAGGGCTCAGAATATATTTTAAACTTTTTGAACTGTAAATTATGAGTTGAATAATAGTATTTCCAATAATTCTGTGTATTGTTTGACAGTAAATAAATTATAACATATTGTTTAGTTTCCGACCCTTTGATTTATGCACAATTCGTATGTATTTTATAATATTTTTCAACTTTTTTGTTGTCAAATATAGAGATTTGCTTTACTATTATGCTATTTGTGAGCCAAAAGTAAAGCTCATTTTAGAAGATTTTTTTGTTGTTTTGACTGTTCTTTTGAAAACAATTTCTCTGAAATATTAGATGAGAAGAAACTTTTGTCAAACAATAGAGCTCTGGTTCAGAAGAATATTAGTCCGTAAAATATTAGCCCAGAATTTTGTTTAATATCTTTAATCATTAAAATACACACAAAACGAGTTCACAAATAAAGTAAATCTCTTAATAATTAGTTAATATATTTGCAGTCATTGTTGGATAAAACGAGTTATTATTAAAATATTTATTAAGGTTTTGGAGAATTATTTTAATTCCATAAAACAAATGACAAAAACACTGTGTTTTCGCCGAAACATAAATTTATTGAATGTAATTAAATATTAAATTAATTATATTGTTATAAACTCATGAATTTTATTATATTTAATTATCCAAGATTAATGTTCTATTTAAATATCGTATTCACAGATATTAGTATCACTTTTTGCAGAAACCAATTATTATTCAGTTATTCAATGGTTGAGTCAATAGTCTGTGACTTTATTGTCAGTAAAGCCCAACCATTGGGATAGTTATCAGTGTCGAGCACTGGGATGCATGAGGACGATCAAGCTACTACTTGTTTTATTAGCCTATTTAACAATGATTTGCGGCTGTTTTGCTGGAATTCCTCAACAATTCATTGATGGCATTCCTGATTACAGCATATTTGTGATGATCATGACCATTTTCTGCCACAAAAAGTCATAACTTATTTCTTGACTTTTTTTCTTGACTCTCGAAAATAGTTATCTTTTGAGCACATCTTTTATGTCGTTTTTACTGATCTTTTTATCTATTATTATAAGAATTTTTTTGTGTTGAGTACCGAAGAAAAAGATTCTATGATTTTCTCGAACTCTTAACTCATTTGATTGATTCGTTTGAATGATTTAAACGAATTGACGTTTGATTTCTTATAAGAATTCAGTTTTTCAGATATTAAATGACACAGAATTTTGATTAATGCTATGGTTTGGTATGGTTTGACTTAACTGTAATAACCAGAAACTGTTGACTTTTCCTATAATAACATTCACTACTTATCGAAACCGATGCCAAAAAAATCAATGAAATCCTATTGAATGCGATTCTCTTGACTTCTAATCATAATATTCTCAAAGAGAGCGAAAGTAATGATAGAATATTCTGTTGAGTATTGACTCTAATGTTGTTATTGGCAAATATTAATGAAGAAAAACGAGCAAGGCACTGATAACCAATTGATAAAGTTTTGTCTCTACCTCTTTGCTGTCGCTTTACAAATATTTTCGACTTTAGAACTATTCCTTAGAATTGAATTTTTTCGATATAAGAATTTCGTAATAAATTTCTTGGAATTGTTTTCTGAGCTCTGATATCGAGCTTTAGTAATACGTATAACATGTAATATAGCAGTTATAGCATGTAACTTTTCAAATGACTCAAATATTTCAAATTTCAGTTAATATAACAAGAATTCCATTTTGTTGGTCGCAGTCGTCAACCATTTGATTATTTGCTATCTTTTTTAAAGGAAGTCTCAGTTAATCTAATGATTCAAAAAGCGATTCGTAAGGAGTCTAGACACTTGAGCATCAAGGTGGATTATCTTATGTTATCTAATGCTGTACTTTCATTCTATGGGAATGACTTCAATAATAATAATAATAATAATACAAATTCTCGATTCCTTTTATATTTAACAAAATTACCGGAAATAATGGAAATGGAGAACAAATTTGTCTCAATGTTAGAGGGTTTGGTATGTCTCAGTGATGTAACCTAG
>JAQGCQ010000386.1:0-15040 GCA_034699945.1 Chamobates pusillus
TTTTTCAATACAAGTGTCATGAAAATTGATCTAAATTATTTTTTCATAATTTAAAAATGCTTTTATTTTTTTATTTTTCGATTTTATTGAGAAATATAAGTTAAAGGATTAAATAACCTTTGAAATATTTATAAACCACATCAAATTCAACAAAAAACATACTAGCGAATATATTGTGTAATACTATTTAGTAATAATGTTTGATAGTTATTGAATTGGATTTTATTGTAAACCAATTCAAGATTTTTAAAACGGATAAACCAAGTAATTAATTAATCGATACTTAATCTTTTGCAAGAAATATGATAGAAAATAAATGACTAGATGAATTGCATGAATAGAAATATTGATTTAATTGAGAAATATTTGTTAAGAATTAATCAGGATCAGATAATAATCATTTTCAAAAGAATCTACTTTATAGTTCATCGAATAAATTTTCTTAAAAAGATTATGTATTTGATAAGTAATTTTCAATTGTTTAAATATTGATTGTGAGCTTGTTTAGTTTTAGAATATTTATCAATAATTATATCGACGAAAACATTAAAAATTAGGGAAAAACTGATCCCCAACCACATTCCAAGCAATCCACCCGAATTGGATACCAGTGTTATCCAATCGATAATAGGTTTGTGCTCGATTACTTGATCCGATAGTCTATTGTGCTCGATTTCAATCTCAAAGACATTTTCATCTTTGTAAAACTGCCACCCTTTCCTCGGTTTGACATCATATGTGTAGATGGATTCCAAACAATTTTTAGGACAGTCGTCTTCGCACACATTTGTTAGTTGTATATGATCCATCAAAATAAACCCAATCCTGTCCTCTATGTAATGATTGCAAATGTGTTGAAGTCGAATACGTTGAAATGTTGAAATCAGAATTTCTCTGATTGATTAAGCAAATTGTTTCTTCGAATGAGTTTGATATTTTCATTACTCCAAATACAATCCAAACCGTATTTCTCGGTCAGTCTCTGATCCACACATTTCTGAATGCAATCGTTTCTTGCATTTTGTTCTTCACTACTATTCAGCTTATAATCAACACATTTGGTTTCGAATGGTTCGGGTAATAGCCTTGTTTGTGACTCCGAATAAGTGACAGTACTGACCCTGCCCATTTCAATGCTCTGGTAGGTGTTTTCCAACTTGTAATCTGGCAAAATATTTTGTGAATGGAGGGCAATATAAACATCTCCACCATGCAATGGATAGGCCAAACGCTTGACTGTGAATATTATGCTCAACCGATAGATACTTAGCTTGGTCATCTTGTAATACTCATCGAAATCACTGTAAACGGTTACGCATAGTCGAGGAATTTGGAAAGGTAATATTGAGAATACCTTCACTGGTTGAGGAAAGTCGATAAAATGACCAGACTCATTGAATCCTTGTGAGTAACCAAGTTGATTCATTGTAAAATCAATTGCCATCTCATCGAACAAATCTTTGACAGAAATATTGAGATTGAAATAAAGATCTTGGAATTTAATATTGAGTTTGGACTGCATTCCTAAAGTCGTGTCATTCCATTCTTTTTCAGTAATTTTCTTGATTTCTGTAAACTCATCATACAGTTGTTTATGATCTGGGTCATTGGAATTCTTGAGCTTTAATTCCGCAAACTTTTCCATATCATAAAAACGGGGCAGACATAGAGTAATGGCGGGAAGTCTGGTATACTTGAATCGTTCGACTCTATTTTCGACGACAGTTTTGCCACTAAAGTACATTGCTAATAATTGTGAGAATTGATAAACAAAACTAATTGCACAGAATATGCCGAATACCAATTTTATTCGTTTTTTCAATCTATCATTATCATTGAATAAACGCCCTGTCCACTTACTTGGGTGCAAACCCCCTCTTTGAACTTTATTAAGCGTCCAATTGTGGTAATTACTAGTGCTTTTATTGTTTTTCCTAGTACACTTTGAACGATTCATTTCAAAAAATATTTCAAAACTTGCTAAATGAAAAATTGATCTAGCTGAGATCGAAAAACAAATTGTGAAGTTTAAGCGAAAATAATTATTTATTTAATTAAAAAATCAATAAAATTGTGACAACTTATCAATTGACTCACCTTGTAAGAAAAAATAGAAAAAAATAATAATTGCTCCATAATTAACGACATTTTAATTATCAATATTGAGCAAGGTCTAATTTATCATACAGGATTTCGATCGATATTTTTTATAGAATTTATATCAAATCAATCAAATATTGATCTAGCAATTTTTTGTGGAAACCCTACTTTGTCAATAGGAGTGTTATGAAAATTGATTTTTCATAATTTAAAAATGCTTTAATTAATCTGTTTTTCAATTTCATTGAGAAATGTTTGAGTAATAAAAGTAAGGATTAAATATTCATAAACTTCATCAAATTAAACAAAAATCATATTGGTGAATATAGTGAATAACATTAATTACTAATATTGTTTGATATTTATTAAATTTGATTATATTGTTAACCAATTCAAAAGATTTTTAAAACGGATAAACAAAAATATTAATTAATCTATACTTAGTCGTTTGCAAGAAATATGATAGAAAATAACTAGATGAATTGCGTAAATAGAAATATTGATTTAAGGAATTGTTCCTCTAAAAGTCTATCAGTTACTCTTGGCTTTTTAACCAAAGATTTATTTAGTTTTTGTTTATCAAAGAATTTGTCGAATATCTCATCGATAATCATATTCAGAGTGATTGCGAAACTGATCCCTAACCACATTCCCAACAGACCACCAGAATTGGTTAGCAAGGTAATCCGCTCATATAAAATGATACCATTTGTACCATTTGTGATAAACAAATACAATAATAATAATAATAATAATAATAATAATCAGGATCAAATAATAATAATTTTCAAAATAATCTACTTTTATAGTGCATTAAATAATTTATTTGAAAAAATTAAATTCTTTAATAAATTAATTAAAACGTCAAAAATAAGAACTTTTGTAACAATAATTCCTGTGTGAACTAAATAATATTCATTGATTTGGGAATATGCTTGGTCAAATATATCACAGGTGGGTATTGTGTGTAAGAAGGGTAGGCTTCTCCTAATAGTGTCTTAACATCTCTTTGTTTCTCAATTAGAGATTCATTCGGTGTTCGTTTGTCTGAGTATTTATCGAACATCTTATCGATAAACATATTCATAATGAACGCAAAACTGAAGCCCAACCACATTCCAAGCAGTCCGCCCGAATTGCATACCAGTGTAATCCAGTCCATAATAGGTTTGTGTTCAATCACCTGATCGGATAGCCTGTTGTGCTCGATGTCAATCTCGAAGACATTTTCATCTCTGTTATTCTGAGCCCCTTTCCTCGGTTTGACATCATATGTGTAGATGGATTCCAAACAATTTTTAGGACAGTCGTCTTCGCACACATTTGTTAGCTCTATGTGATCCCTCAAAATATCTCCAGACCTGTTCAATATGTAATGATCGCAAATGTGTTTCTCTGATTGATTAAACAAATTGTTTCTTCGAATGAGTTTGTAATTTTCCTTGCACCAAATACAATCCAAACCGTATCTTTGGGTCAGCTTCTGATCCACACATTTCTGAATGCAATCGTTTCTTGCATTTTGTTCGCCACTACTGTTGAGCTTATAATCAAAGCATTTGGTTTCGAATGGTTCGGGTAATAGCCATGTTTGTGATTCGGAATAAGTAACAAGACTGACCCTGCCCATTTCAATGCTCTGGAAGGTATTTTCCTCGTTGTAATCGGGCAAAATATTTTGTGAATGGAGTGCAATATAGACATCTCCAAGATGCAATGGATACGCCAACCACTTAACTGTGAATATTAGTCTCAACCAATAGATACTTAGCTTGGTCATCTTGTAATACTCATCGAAATCACTGTAAGCGGTTACGCAAAGTCGAGGAATTTGATAAGGTATTATTGAGATGACCTTCACTGGCTGAGGCAGTTCTATAAAATGACCAGACGCATTGAATCCTTTTGATTCGCCATCTTGATCCATGGTCAAATCAATTGCCAAATAATCGAACAAATCTTTGAGAGAAATATTGAGATTATAATAAAGGTTTTGGAATTCATGATTGAGTATAGACTGCAGGTTTAAAGTCGTTTCATTCCAATCGTCTAAAGCCGTTCTCTTGATTTGTGTGAACTCATCATACAGTTGTTTATGATCTGGGTCATTGGAATTCTTGAGCTTTAATTCCGCAAACTTTTCCATATCATAAAAACGGGGCAGACATATAGTTATGGCGGGAAGTCTGGTATACTTGAATCGTTCGACTCTATTTTCGACGACAGTCTTTCCACTAAAGTACATTGCTAATAATTCTGAGAATTGATAAACAAAACTAATCGCACAGATTATGCCGAATACCAACTTTATTCGGTTTCTCAATTTATCATTATTAATTAATGAAAGCCCTGTCCACTTACTTGGGTGGATACTCCATCCCTTAACTCTATTAAGGGTCCAATTGTGGTGATAACCAGTACTTTTATTGTTTTCCCTAGTACATTTTGAACGAATCATTTCTGAAAATATTTCAAAACTTGATAAATGAAAAAATAAACTAGCTCAGATCGAAAAACAAAGTGTGAAGTTTATGTAAAATTATTTATTTAATTAAAATATCAATAAACTTAACTTGATTTTTTTTAACCAATTTAAAAGATTTTTATATAAAAGTGATAAACAAAATAATTAATTAATCGATATTTACTTGCATAAGACGACTAGACAAAAAATGACTAGATTAATTGCGTAAATACTAATTGTAGTAATATTGATTTAATTGAGAAATTATTTGCCAAGAAATAATTAGGATTAAATAGCAATACTTTTCAAAATAGTAATAATTTTCCATTTTTGGAATATTGATTGTGAGCTTGCTTAGTTTTAAAACTGTTGTTATATTTATCTAACAATATATCAACGAAGACATTTAAAATAAATGAAAAACTGAACCCCAACCACATCTTAAGCAGTCCACCCGAATTGGATACCAACGAAATGTTGATTAACAAGGATAAACTGGTTCGAATAAATTTTGTGTTTTTTCACATTTTTGCGCTGAAATTCATTTTAATTTTAAATCAATTCAAACGTCAAAAAGAGAGCTTTTGTGACAATAATTTCTGTGTGAACTTAATTTTGTTTATTGATCGGGAAATATGCTTGGTCAAATATGCCACAGGTGCGTATTGTGTGTAAGAAGGGTAGGTCTGATTTATCATAGGATTTCGATCGCTATTTTTTAAATTAATTTTATTTTAATTAAGCAAATATGAGTTTATCAAAATTTATTAAAATAAAACCAATGAAAAAACACTCTATTTATACAATGTATATTCGTGCAAGTTTAATTT
The DNA here is from genome assembly GCA_034699945.1 of Chamobates pusillus. Taxonomy (NCBI): domain Eukaryota; kingdom Metazoa; phylum Arthropoda; class Arachnida; order Sarcoptiformes; family Chamobatidae; genus Chamobates; species Chamobates pusillus. The sequence continues at coordinate 5,395 of JAQGCQ010000386.1, forward strand.
TAATTAACGAATATTCTTGGTCGAATGTCTTATGTGCCGATGTTGTATGGTATAAGGGTGTGTTCCTCTGAAATTCCTATCCAATACTCTTGGCTTTTTAATTAAGGATTTATTTGGTTTTGGTTTATCAAAGAATTTTTCGAATATCTCATCGATAATCATATTCAGAGTGATTGCGAAACTGAGCCCTAACCACATTCCCAACAGACCACCAGAGTTGCATACCAGGGTAATCCAATCCATTATAGGCTTGTACTCAATCACCTGATCAGATATTCCGTTGTGGCCGATATTAATCACAAAGACATTGTCATCTTTTACATACTGATAGCCTTTTCTCACTTTTAAATTATACGTATAGACGGATTCCAAACAATTTTTAGGACAGTTAACTTCGCACAGAATTGTTTCATTCAACTGATAGCTAATAATATTAAGTTTTCGTCTACTTTCTACTTTATAGTAATCGCAAATGTGTTTTCCCGACTGATTGAGTAAATTGTCCTTTCTGATGAACTTGTCATTGAAATAGCTCCAAATACAATCCAGATCAAATTTCTCGCTCAACCTTTGATCGACACACTTTTGGATACAATCGCTTCGTGTATTCTGTTCACCACTACTGGTTAGCTCATAATCAATGCATTTAGTTTCAAAAGGCTCAGGTAAGAGTAAGGTTTGTGATTCCGAATACGTAACAAAATTAACCTTGCCCAATTCAATCTCGTGGAGAGTATCATCTATCTTGAAATCAGGGAAATTGTTTGATGAATGGATGGCTATATAGACAGCTCCATCAGGTAACAATTTAAAAGGAAATGACAATGGTTCAAATTTAAACTCAAGTGTTAATTTATTGAATTTAAGCTTGGTCATCTTATAATACTCATCAAAATCGCTGAATATCGTTATGCACAATCGAGGTGGATAATAAGGTATAATTGAGTATACCTTTTTAGGTTGTGGTAGATAAATTCTATTGCCGGACTCATTAAATACTTGATAATAATAATGATCATTTGGAAAAGTGAGCGTCAAATCAATCGTCAAATTATCGAACATTTCTGTTACCGAAATATTAAGCGAGCGATAAATGTCCATGAATTTATCCGAATAGAGTAACGATTGTTTATTAAGAGTATTGCCATCCCACCCCTTCTGAGCCATTGCCTTTAGTTCAGTAAACTCATCATACAACTGTCTGTGAACTGGATCATTTGAGTTTTTCATTTTGGATTCAGCAAACTTTTCCATATCAATAAAACGGGGCAGACATACAGTTATGGCGGGAAGTCTGCTATATTTGAATCGTTGGTCTCTATTCTCGACGACAGTCTTTCCGCTCATATAAAGTGATACCAATTGTAAGTTTTGATAGAGAAATATAACTGAACTGATTGTTACACAAATAGACTTTAACCAGAATTTCATTTTGAATTTCAAACAATTGTGTTCTGGTCTTTTCTTGGCTTTCCATAGCTTTTGCTTGATACAATTAAATAATTGTGAATTCATATTGATTAACTTGGAACAAAAATAGAGTAATAATATATTAGTTTTTATTACTTTATAGTTCCAGCTCAAAAAGTAAGTTATTATTGATAACAATTTCAATGAATTTATATAAAATTAATTAAATATTGATCCAGCTTTTTTTGCACACCCTATTTGTCAATAGGAGTGTTATCAAAATTGAACTATATTATTTTTCATAATTTGAAAATGCTTTGATAATTTTGTTTTTGATTTTATTTTTAACTAATTTGAAAGATTTTTATACAAAAGTGTTAAACAAAATAATTAATTGATCGATACTTACTCGTATGAGACAAATATGAATAGATTAGAAAATGACTAGATTAGTCATTTTCTGACTAGATTGCGTAAATAGTAATTTTAATTTAATTGAGAAATATTTACAAAAAAAAATAATCAGGATCAAATAGTTATAATTTTCAGAAAGGATCTATTTTATAGTGCATTGTATAATTTTTCTGAAAAAGATTATGTGATAAGAAATTTTCAATTTTTCAAATATTGATTGTGAGCTTGTTTAGTTTTGAAATATTTATCAAAAATTCTATCGACGAAGACATTGAAAATAAATGAGAAGCTAAACCCAAACCACATTCCAAGTAAACCACCAGAATTTGAGACTAATGTAATCCAATCCATAATATCAATGGTAAAGACATTGTCATCTTTTATATAATGACCCCCTGTTCTCCCTTTGATATCATAAGTGTAGAGGGATTCCAAACAATTTTTAGGACATGTATCCTGGTTCAATAAATAATGCGATTTTAATTATCAACAATAAACTAGTTAGATCAATTTTTGTATTGTTCACATTTTCGTACTGAAATTCATTTTAATTTTGATTAAATAATTTTAAACCAATTAAAAGCCAAAAATTAGAGCTTTTGTGACAATAAATTCTGTGTGAACTAAATATTGTTCTTTGATGGGGGAATATGCTTGGTCAAATATACCACAGGTGGGAATTGTGTGTAAGAAGGGTAGGTCTCTCCGAATAGTGTTTTAACGACTTTCCGCTTCTCTATTAGAGATTCATTTGGTGTTCGTTTTTCTGAGTATTTGTCGAACATCTTATCGATAAACAAATTTATAGTGAATGCAAAACTGAAGCCCAACCACATTCCGAGCAGTCCACCCGAATTGGACACCAGGGTTATCCAGTCCATAATAGGTTTGTGTTCAATCACCTGATCCGATAGCCTGTTGTGGTTGATGTCAATCGCAAAGACATTGTTAGGTCTTTTATACTGAGCCCCTGTTCTCCCTTTGATATCATAGGTGTAGATTGACTCCAAACAACTTTTAGGACAGACATCTTCGCATTCATTTGTCTGTATTATCTGATCTCTACAAAGATTACCAAACCTCTTTTCTTTATAATAGTCGCAGATGTATTTCTCTGACTGATTGAATAAATTGCCTCTTCGCATGAGCTTGGCATTTTCATAACTCCATATACAATTCAAACTGTATTTGTTGCTCAACCTCTGATCCACACATTTCTGAATGCAATCATTTCTTGCATTCTCTTCACCAGTTTTAAGCTTATAATCAAAGCAATTGGTTTCAAATGGTTCGGGTAATAGCCTTGTCTGGGACTCAGAATAAGTAACAGCACTGACCCTGCCCATTTCAACGCTCTGGAAAGTGTTTTCCCTCTCGAAATCGGGCAAAATATTTTGTGAGTGTATTGCTATATAGACAGCACCATCATGCAACATATGGAATGGTAACGCCAACCGTTTAAATGTGAAAGTTAGCCTCATCCAATAGATACTCAGCTTGGTGTTCTTGTAATACTCATCGAAATCGCTGTAAGCGGTTACGCATAGCCGGGGAGGAAAGAAGGGTAAAATTGAGTTGACTTTCACTGGTTGTGGAAAATCGATAAAATGACCAGACTCGTTGAATCCTTGCGACTCGCCATCTTGATCCATGGTCAGATCAATCGCCAGATTATCTAACAATTCCCTGACAGAAATGTTAAGATTGAGGTAAAGGTCTTGGAATTTATTATAGAGTTTGGATTGTATTCCGAGAGTCGTGTCATTCCACTCCTTTTCTCCAATTGTCTTGATTTGTGTGAACTCTTCATACAGTTGTTTATGAACTGGATCATTTGAATTCTTCAGTTTGATTTCAGCAAACTTTTCCATATCAATGAAACGGGGCAGACATACAGTTATGGCCGGCAGTCGGCTATACTTGAATCGTTCGACTCTGTTCTCTACGACAGTCTTTCCACTCATATAAAGTGAAACCAATTCTGAATTTTGATAAACAAATATTAGTGAACAGATTATAACACAAATGAATTTCAGTCCGAATTTCAAATGAGAATTCATTCGTTTTGGGTCAGTCTCTTTCTCATTGACCCAGACCATTTTCTTTGAGTTTATATTAAACAAATTGGACTTCATATTGATAACCACAACCTTAATGACTTAAATAGCTCTTTAGGCGGTTTTTATATAAGCTTGCTTATATTGACGTATTACACAGTGAATTTAATAAGAGAAAATTAATATCAAAATTAAACTTGGTATTTTATATTCACACCCATTACTTCAGAAATGAATTTTTATAATTAAATTCTGTAATTTTCTTGATAGGAGTAGCTACAAATTTTTTTCTCAATTTATTAAGCTAGTTGCATTTTTTTAAAAAACAAACACACCTTAAATTAAGTTCACTTAAAATAAGTATAAAATTCATTCAGAAAATGACAAATATTCGTATTCATTGTGTGATAAGTCACGCATTTTTACAATTTAAGCCTGATCAAACAAAAATGGAAAAATCCAAATTCATCAATAAAATTTTGTTTTAATTGAGAAAAAAATAAGCATGATAAATTTATATAATAAAGTAACTTTTGAATTAGTCAAAGAATTTGTTGAGAACTCGATCGCAGACAAACATAACACTCAAACCCAACCACATTCCCAATAGTCCCCCGAAGTCAGATACCAAAGTGATCCAGCTCATTATTGGCTTGTGTCTGATTACTTGGTCAGGGTAACGACTGTGCGCAACATTAATTGAGAACCAATTAGGATGTTCTTCATTATCTTGTGTGAGGGAAACTTCATAGTTGAAGAAACTTTCCAAACAATTGGGCGGACACTCACTTTCACAGACAGACTGCAAGTCGTATATCTGATCTCTAATCTCATCAGTTCTTTGGTCTTCACCCCAATCACACAAATGAATATTAGCAAGGTCAAACAGATTCTCTCTTCTGACCAATTTATCGTTGCTATGAGTGGCCAAACAATTGTTTTTATACTTTTTGTTCAAATGATTGAAAACACATTTTTGAATGCAATCACTTCTCATGTCTTGTTGTCGGCTGTCGTTTAACGGATATGTTTTGCAGTTTGTCTCATATGGTGGGGGCAGTAGTATTGTCTGCGCCTCCGAATAGCTAATATAGTTGACCTTGCCCATAGTAAGCTTCTGAAAAGTATTTTCTCTTCGATAAGGGGGCAGAATATTAGGGGAATGGAGTGAAATGTAGAAGTCTTCGTCGTAGTATTTTTGTGTCGGAAACGACAGAGTGTTGTGTTTGAAGAATAGCCTCATTTGTATCAAGCCCATTTTCTTGCCACGAAAGTTGGGATCAAAATCGCTGAATAGTGTAATGCATTTGCGCGGATCTTAAAACGGCACCAGTGATTGAATTTTGATTGGAACTGGCACATAATTTCGGGCACCGCTTTCATTAAAGGCAAGACTTGGGAATCTATAGTCGACATCCATATCAACACTTATCTTGTCAAATATATCTATCAGGGTGAATTTCTCGATATTTTTCGCAAATGCTTCGCTAAGAAAGTACCATGATAAGTCTTTGGATAGATTTGCGATGCCATTGTCCCATCTGTTGGCTAGAATATCATCTTTGTACCTAGTGAACTTTTCGTACTCTTCTCTGTCTTTTTCATTGTTAGAATTCTTGAGCCAATACTCAGCAAACCGGTCCATATCGATGAAAGTGGGCAGACATATAGTCATAGCGGGTAATTGGCTGTACTTCAAGCGCTCCACTCTATTCTCGACTATTGTTTTTCCGCTCAAATAAATTTCAATCAATTGTGAGATTTGTAACGAAAAACAAATCAAACAAATTGTTACACAAATTATTTGTATGACTCGTTTGGCACTTATTTTTTCCAGGAAAAGACTCTTTTTCTTAGTTGAGGTGATCTCCCATTTCTGTGCTACTGATCCATATCTGTGGTACGGAACAAACAACCTTTCCGTTGAAAAAGATTTGGATTTCATTTGAATATTTTAATGACTGTCCGATAAGTTTTTGAATACTCTTTTGTTTTTCGGATATTCTTTTGTTCACTGTTTTGACTGATAAATCATTTATTTGAATGTATCTAGTACACATTATATTGAGAATAAATTATACTTTCTATCATTATAATTCGTCATATTTTTTTTGACTTAATTATACCTTGCAAACATATTATTTTCCACTAGGTACATGTGAAAACTGATCTAAATATCAAAGTAGTTGAAGACATAACAAGAATATATTTTTCAGTTCATAAGATCTATAAAAAATAATTACTATTTTTATGTTTTATCTGTAAATTATATTAAGTACTGAAAGAATAATAATTACTAAATCGATGAAATAATAGTTTTATTGTGAATGGCTTACGAAACATTTATTTCGAAATCAAGGTAGAATTTAGATTTTCAATAGCCAAGATCATTTAGAATATCAGCAAACAATCAAAAAACGATTGAGGTGATAAAATAATTTAATTTGTTAGTACTTTGGGACTCTCATCCATAAAAAGGTACATGATAAAATTCTCTATACAATTATATTTAATAACTAATGAAATATTGAACCAATTATTTTTGAGCCCACCCTACTTTGTAAACATCAGTTTGTATTCAATTTTATGATTGACTTCAAATTATTGACATTTTTTCAAAATATCATTTCAAAGAAAACTTTTATATTTGTTATGAAACATAAAATTTTAGAAGTGTTATGAATTGAAATGTTCTATTAATCAGCGTATATGCTTGGTCAAATATACCACAGGTGGGTATGGTGTGTAAGACGGGAAGGTTTCTCCGAATAGTGTTTTAACATCTCTTTGTTTCTTAATTAGAGATTCATTTGGTGTTCGTTTGTCTGAGTATTTGTCGAAAATCTTATCGATAAACATATTTATAGTGAACGCAAAACTGAAGCCCAACCACATTCCCAGGAGTCCGCCCGAATTGCATATCAGTGTAATCCAATCAATTATAGGTTTGTGCTCGATTATTTGATCCGATAGTCTATTGTGTTCGATATCAATCTCAAAGACATTGTCATCTTTATAATACTGCCACCCTTTCCTCGGTTTGACATCATATGTGTAGATGGATTCCAAACAATTTTTAGGACAGTCGTCTTCGCACACATTTGTTAGTTCTTTATGATCCCTCAAAATATCTGCAGACCTGTGCAATGTATAATAATTGCAAATGTGTTTCTCTGATTGATTAAACAAATTTTGTCTTCGAATGAGTTTGAAGTTTTCATTACTCCAAATACAATTCAAACCGAATTTCTGGGTCAGCCTTTGATCCACACATTTCTGAATGCAATCATTTCTTGCATTTTGTTCTCCACTACTATTCAGCTTATAATCAACGCATTTTGTTTCAAATGGTTCGGGTAATAGCCTTGTTTGTGACTCCGAATAGGTAACAACACTGACCCTGCCCATTTCAATGCTCTGGAAGGTATTTTCCTTGTTGTAATCAGGTAAAATATTTTGTGAATGGATTGCAATATAAACATCTCCATCACCCAATGGATACGCCAACCGCTTAACTCTGAATTTTAGTCTCATCCAATAGATACTTAGCTTGGTCATCTTGTAATACTCATCGAAATCACTGTATGCGGTTACACATAATCGAGGAATTTGATAGGGTACTATTAAATCAACCTTGATTGGTTGGGGAAAGTCGATAAAATGACCAGACTCATTGAATCCTTCCGATTCATCATGTTGATCCATGCTCAAATCAATCGCCAGATTATCTAACAAATCTTTGACAGAAATATTGAGATTGAAATAAAGGTTTTCGAATTTATCATTGAGGGTAGACTGCATTCCTGAAGTCGTGTCATTCCATTCCTTGTCAGCCATTGTTTTGAGTTCTAAAAACTCGTCATACAATTGTAAATGATCTGGGTCATTGGAATTCTTGAGCTTTAATTCGGCAAACTTTTCCATATCATAAAAACGGGGCAGACATACAGTTATGGCAGGCAGTCGGCTATATTTGAATCGCTCGACTCTATTCTCGACGACAGTCTTTCCACTCATATAAAGTGATACCAATTCTGAGTTTTGATAAATAAATATTAGTGAACAGATTATAACACAAATGAATTTCAGCCCGAATTTCAAATTGGATTTCTTTCGTTTTGGATCAGTCTCTTTCTCATTGACCCAGAACATTTTCTTTTGGTTCACATTGAATGATCTTGACTTCATATTCTTAACCACAACCTCAATGACATAAATAGCTTTTTGAAGTGCTTTTATATAACCTTGCTTATTTGCGTATTGCATAATGATTAACATCAAAGAAAATTAATATAAAAACTAATCTTGGTATTTTTGGGTACACCCATTTTATTAATATACATGTATGAATTACTTGAATTTTTCTAATTATACAATTTACTTAAATCAAGTGAAGATACAAATTGGTTTTTCCCAATAAAATAAACAAGTTGCAATAATTTCTCCTTTCTTTTAAGTTTCTATTATTTGTTTCATCTGTTCTATTGCTGAACATCATGATTGAATTTCCCAATTACCATAAAATTCTAAACAAAAATAATTGATTCGAGTTATAATAATTTAATCAAAGAATTTATTGAGAACTCGATCGCAGACAAACATAACACTCAAACCCAACCACATTCCCAATAACCCCCCGAAGTCAGATACCAAAGTGATCCAGCTCATTATCGGTTTGTGTCTGATTACTTGATCAGGGTAACGACTGTGCTCAATATTAATTGAGAACCAATTAGGTTGTCCATCATTATTGCCATGTCTGAGGGCAACCTCATAATTGAAGAAACTTTCCAAACAATTGGGCGGACACTCTCTTTCACAGACAGACTGCAAGTCGTATATCTCATCTCTGATCTCATCAGTTCTTTGGTCTTCATCCCAATCACAGAAAGGAATGTTAGCAAGATCAAATAGATTCTCTCTTCTGACCAATTTATCGTTGCTATGAGTGGCCAAACAATTGTTTTTATACTTTTTGTTCAAATGATTGAAAACACATTTTTGAATGCAATCACTTCTCATGTCTTGTTGTCGGCTGTCATTCAACGGATATGTTCTGCAGTTTGTCTCATATGGTGGGGGCATTAGTATTGTCTGCGCCTCATAATAGCTAATATAGTTGATCTTGCCCATTGTCAACTTTTGGAAAGTATTTTCTCTTCGATAAGGGGGCAGAATATTAGGGGAATGCAATGCAATATAAAAGTCTTCGTCGTAGTATTTTTGGTACGGAAACGAGAGATTGTTGTGTTTGAAGCCTATTTCCATTTGTATCAAGCCCATTTTCTTGCCACGAAAGTTGGGGTCGAAATCACTGAATAGTGTAATGCATTTGCGCGGGTCTTCAAACGGAACAAGTGATTGAATTTTTGAAGGAACTGGCACACTATTTCGGGCACCGCTATCATTGAATGCAAGACTTCCCCATTTATAGTCGACATCGATATCAGCACTTATCTTGTCAAATATATCTACCAGGGTGAATCGTTCAATATTCTTACCAAACGCTTCGCTGAGAAAATACCATGATAAGTCTATGGATTGATTTGCAATACCGTCATCCCATCTATTAGCCAAAATATCATCTTTGTATCTAGTAAACTTTTCATACTCTTCTTTGTCTTTTTGATTGTTAGAATTCTTGAGCCAATACTCAGCAAACCGGTCCATATCGATGAAAGTGGGCAAACATATAGTCATAGCGGGTAATTGGCTGTACTTCAAGCGCTCCACTCTATTCTCGACTATTGTTTTTCCGCTCAAAT